>MDKI01045970.1:0-38631 GCA_005239505.1 Nicotiana paniculata | reverse complement strand
AACCAAAGATATAGAATACATATAATATATATTAGAAAGCCTAAAAGAAATACTCAGATTAATTCCGCTACAAAAAGAATATTATGAAAAATCATTTAATGATAATTAAGAAAACGACCCCACAGAAAACGATCCCACCCAAAATTGTCAAAATTGGTTCATTGAATGTGGTCATAACAAGACATGCCCTTCTCATAAATTATCAATTTGTTGAAAAAATTTGTCACGCACGTTGATGGCCAGACACAGAACATATCTCATCCGAAACAATAGGTAAAATATGGTTTATGTTATTTGCTTTGTCCAAAAGATATAAGTTTTCTATTGATGGGGAGGGAAGCTTCCAAGGCTTTGAGTATCGGAGCGGCATATAATTTGCAAAAACAAATGGGTTTATCTACAACGATCTAAAAGTTACATACGCAATCACATAATAACTTGAAAGAATTGTAAATAAATATTTGTACTGAATGTGCAATTGGTAACTTGAAAAGAGAATGAATAATCGGCTTGCGAAAGCTAGTATTCGTTTCCTATATAGTAACTATACTTAGACATACTTAGTAAATGCTGTTTTTGTTTTCATACGTTGTACAGAATTTGTCACGATCCAAATATCAATATAGGTCGTGATGACATTCAACGGTGAACTACCAACTTAATTATTTATTTTATTATTTTTAAAATCATAATCTAATTAGATAGAGAGATCAATACATTAAAAAAATCGTACATACGTACAATTTAATTACAATATAAAGTAATAGTGTCTCAATGTAAAGCAAACCATAAACAAATTCTAAAACACTTCAAAACCGGTGTCACAAGTGTATGGGCATCTACTAGGAAGTAAATAACAATACAACATCTGTCAGGAATACAAGATAGATAGAATAAAGTAAACAATTATGATGAAAGCTCTGTGTGCTGCGAATCGTTGCATGGAATGCAGCTCACCATAAAATCCCCTCAGCAGCTGCGCCTACGCGCCTAAATGACCACCAAATGAACATGTCAGATCCTGAAGTGCAGAAGTGCAGCATTAATACGTAAATCAGCACGTACCCAGTAAGTATCTAGCCTAACCCCGAATAGGTAGTGACGAGGTTGACATTGACACTTACTCGTAGTCCAATAAATCAAATATAACAAAGTAGACGAGTATGAAATATGGTAAGTAAACAAATAGTACAGATATATGCGAATAATACGGTCTACAACTTAACAATTAACACAAAAGTCCTCAATTATCAGATACCTCCTCAAATGAAATACATAATGATCCATACCAAATCGATGGTCACATCTCATGTCAGGAAACTCATGAGTACGTGGACTCCTTATCAATCATTTCACACAATTCTACTGAGGCAAGCGTCCCAATCCCATAAGAGTGTTTCATAGAACTGCCGAGGCGAACGTCCCGATCCCATAAGAGTGGATACATAATTCCGCCGAGGTGAATTGTCTGATTCCATGAGAATTTGATAGGTGATACCGCCAAGGTGGACGGCCCGATCCCATAAGAGTGTGTTACAATATCCTGTCGAGGCTAACGACCCTATCCCATAAGAGTGAGTTACAATATCCTAATGAGGCGAACGACCCGATCCCATAAGAGTGTGAAGCTTTTATGGGTATATGACCCCACTCATGAATATACGTGTGAGTTACGGAATTCAAGAGAAACTTTCCTATGAATACGCATAACGCGGGAGAAATCCGAAAGAGAAGTACAACTCTTACGGCTAATCAAGTAGCTCGTCAAATATCTAAAATAGCTAGTCTAGTCTCAGGTCATAAGGCGAATTAAAGTAGTTAAACCGGAAAGAACTCAATTAGTAAAATTAAAGCATGGCCTGAATCTATGTCTATCCAGACATAATCAGGAACTCTAGCATACGCACGGACACTTGTTACCTCATACGTGTGTCGCTCCCGTAACATCTAACATGTAATAAGTATAACACGTACGAAAAAATTACTCCTCACGAGGTTAGACAGGAGACTTACCTCACTCCGAAGTTCCATAACTAGCTCCAACGCCTCTATAACACCCCAAACCGATGCCCATCGATCTGAAACTAGTAAAAAAACATGAAAACGAATAAAAATATACTCCAATAGTTATAATTTAACAATTCATAACAATTCTTAACTCCGCTCGAAAAGTTAACAAAGACAATCCCCGGGCCCACGCGCCCGAATTCCAAAATGTTTTGAAGATAAACATTACCCATAACACCAAAAACTCAAATATATAATTAATTCCTAATTCCATGTCCAATTTCGTTGTCAAACTCTAAAATACCATCTTTAAGTTTTCTTCAAAAAATTCCACAATTTCTACCAAATTCCAGGTTAAAATCCATATATAACCTGTGTATTTAACTCGAAACAAGTAGGAATAACTTACCTTATGATATATGGCGAAACCGATCTTCAAGAATCACCCCCAAATCGCCCCACATGAGCTCCAAGAACTTAAAAGTGAAGAAATGAGCTTAAAATCCCAAAATATAGATGTTTAATACAGTTGTCAGACCTCCTTCTTCGCAATCACAGTCATTATCCATGGAATCGCGGTTAACAAAAGTTCCACCATTGTTTCCATCATCGCGATCGCGGCCAAAATCTTGTGATCGCGATGTACAAATTATGTTTTCTTTTTTCACATAAATCCTTCAGTATAATAGTCATAACCTTTCGTAAAAATTTCCAAATTATAAAGGATTTGACTTTCTGAATGCTAGATTCAAAAGTCTACAACTTCATTTTTTGGATCATCCCCAAATTCCTTATAGATTGCAAGATATAAGCTCCCGGAGTTAGACTACTAATAGTAGACAATACTTCTACGCGGTGGCGACCTCCCCTACACTATTGCGATTCACAAAGGCCTGGAAATGCACTTTTCTATTCGCAATCGCGACCCAGACCTCCGCGAATGCGAAGACCACCCCTGGCATCAGATAAGTGTAGTTCAAAATGGTCTAAAATTGGTCCGAAACCACCTCAAAACTCACCTGACGTCCGAGGAACCCCGTCCAATAATTCTAACAAGTTTATATATCCTATGTAAACTTATTCAAAGGCTCAGAACATAAATTACAACATCGAAACCTAGAATTAAGGATCAATCTCAATTTCTTAAACTCTTACAACTTTCAAACTTTCATCCTATTCCAAGGCATGGAATTCCAAACGAACATTAATAACACCAAAGTACACTTAACTAAACTTAGGATATTCTAAAACCGTCAAAATGCCAGATTTCCACAATAAGCGTGGAGTACTCCCGGACCATCCGATACTTAACCTGAACATACACCCAAGTCCAAAATCGTCAAACCTACTTGAACATTCAAATACTGATTCCTAGGTCGTTTACTCAAAAGTCAAACCTTGGTCAACTTTTTCAACTTAAAGCTTCCGGACTGAGAATGTTGTTTCCAAATTAACTCCGAACTTCCTGAAAATCAAAACTGACCACCTGTACAAGTCATAATACATGAGGTGAAGATACTCAAGGCCTCAAACAGCCGAACGACGTGCTAGAGGTCAAAACGATCGATCGGGTCGTTACATTCGCCCCCACTTTAACATACGTTTGTCCTCGAATGTGCCAAGAACCGTTCCAAAGTTTCCCAGAAGCATTGTTTAACAAACCGTGCACCTAACCATGCCACCACAACCCCTATGGTCACATTAGCATGAACCAGACTGAAGATCCTTCCTGCTACCTTAGCCCGCTAGTCTTAGAACCAAATTCCAACACCTGTAATTCTCTATGAGACCTGATTATTAGGAAAACCGTATCAATCTCAACCCACTGTGCGAAATATGATCATACAACCATGCTGAAACTCATGTTGAAACCACATAATGCCCTGCATAATTTCGTATGCCCATAATAACATCCTCCAACCGTAGAAGCTGAAAACTCACTAACATGATGCCCACAGTATACCTCATAATACATATAAGCCATGTTCCAACCCTCGCAATACCGCGACAATGAAAGAGACGTGTAAAATCTCATAACCACCCTTTAAATAAAAAATCCATGGAATTTTTCCGCTCAACAAGAGCCATTGCATCCTTCTGAATTGAATAATGACACTTCCCTCTAATATACCTTATATAAATCTAATTGCACTAACTCCAGGTCCAACTACCTCGTCTCACCCAATACAAGCTGCTCGACCGATAAGCCACATCTAAACCACCAACAGTCTCTTATGATGATATCAATGCGCCAATAAACTACAACTCAAATATGACTTATAAGGAAGAATGAACTCTGGAAAAGTACTACCTACACCACGTACCAAATAAAATGGCCAAATAGATGTTATGAGCCTATTTCAGAGATGAGAAACGAGGCACACAATATAGGTATAAGGTATTGTACTCAACATCTCATTGTTGCGGCGAGCAACCCCTCCCGTACATGATACCCGTGGTGGTGTGCCACCCGATCCACACATAAGAATCAGTAGGGAAATAACCATCAATCCATAATGCTCAAACTCACGAAATTCCTGAATATCGACCATGAGCATGGAAAGTGCATAAAATACAACCTTGGCGAGACGGATAGCGCCATGCTCTTCAAAACCCGAGCTCGACTAAGGTGAAATAAACGACAAGCTACACAGAACCAAAACACGCAGTCGTCTCACAACCCACGTGGCCTTAAAGAGTAGCACTTGGAATAGACGACGCCAGCAATACCATCCACTACGCCCGAAGACCCGTCCATAAGCGATGCTATGTAGAATAAGCATATCTGATATGGTATAAAATATATATTCATATAAGGCGTACGAACGGACCTCAAGACGATTCCGATCATCTCCTAATGGGTCTATAACCTCTCAAAGATCTATAATGACCATATCTATAACACATGCGATTAACCGTCAAATTAGGAATAAACATCCATAGTCCCCAACCAGAGATATAGAACGCCTCTAAGACATATACTCTCCCATCAGCCAAAGTACTAGAATATCCATACCTGATTTGATTCTCTACCACATAAATGGCTGACACATCACCCTTATACAATCATCCTGTGGGAGTCACTCCACGACCTCTCGCACCATGTAGCAAGGTCTGCACATCCATACCACCAACCGTACAAATTTTGTAATGCAAATTAAGAATCCACAAATCAATACACCATGCTCTTACACAAAACACCGTTCTTAGGCAACACTAAGATAGCGCTAGCACACTCCGAACATCTGAAATCTTCTCCCCCCTCTCTTCTGAGCTCGTGACATTCTTATCAACACTGAACTGCAATCATGATCCTCAACTTCTAATCTCCATACCACTCACTGCACATATCATGCTGCTACTCAAGAGTAAAAGAATTTCATCATAATATCGTAAATGATCAGTAGAGTTAACAATTCTTCGGCTCAAAACCTTTCACTTAACTCACCTAAGAAGAAGAATCGCCACCCATAACCAACTTACTATAACCGCAGAAACTGCAAACCTCATGTTACGATTTAAACCGTCATTACTCTTCCAGGATCGATTCACGCACAACCAAACCTACACAATCAAATACCTCCAAATCAATCAAACCACAACGGTTGTCAAGCCCACATGTATAGCCATAAACCACTATATAGCCTTACCATACCGAAGAAGCTGATCATTTCAACAGCCCTGCTGATTAAAACCATTACTAACTAACTCTACTTCTCCTAATTTACTCTTGACTTGCCTTCGAACTAATAGTTCTATTCAAACATATAACGGACCTCAGACTACACTCATCCTGAGTGACACAAATCACAAGACCACATCGTCTCAATATCCATAAGCCATCTCATACCATCCTCATGCACTCAATAGTATCTCCCATTGTTACACATGTCTGGAAGACCTCCTTCGAATCCAAAGTTGTTTCTCCCATTTCTTTAACACTGCACGGTAGACCCGATGATAACATAGAAATTCGTCAAGTATTCTTCACACTCTACTACAAAACACAGTCCTCAGCCACATAACGAACCCAAAATACTTAAACATCTCACTCTATTTCTTGAGCCCACTAGAACCATTGTTGCGAGTCACCCACTCTGACCTGGTCCCAAATATATAACCAAACTCTAGTGCTCTGCTAGCACATGAACACTTCCAAAGAAGCAACCAGATGAATTCTTTTCCTTGCACATCACATCCACAAGAAGCACAAATTCTGAGTCATCCCCAACATCTGTACATGAATCGGTAAGGTGAACTATAGCGCATATAAGTCAAAATCCTTGCCCAAAATATCCTTGATGTTTTTTGTTTCTTGGTCATAATTAATCCACCAATGCACCGATAACCAGAAATTGCACATGCACACAACTACGTGACCTAATTGTAGATGGTGGGCTCCCCAACTTAGCTTCACACTATAATCACATAGATCCAGACCACATAACGACTTCTTTTTCCTAGTTACCATGATCCCGCACGTTACTCGGCCAAATTCTCGCAAGCTCTTGTTGCACCAATCATAACACATCCCGAATTATAAGCCACTATCGCACACTCAACCTCATAGGGGTCATACCATCTACTTCAAGTGACCCAGGCTCGCATTGCACTACATGCATCCTATGTTGGGAAGAAAATAGAACTCTTCGTAGGAACCGCCTCAAAACCATGCAACCGCTAACCTTCTTACATGAGATATCCCACCTGCGTAACCTCATGTCAACCTCCTCCAACATTATTACTATAGTCACATCCATGATGAAATCAATTAATCTCCATGGGTCCACACAGATCTGCCAGCCGTAAGAATACCTTCATTCATTAATATCACCCGAAGGTCTAACAACATGTTTGAAACTCAAAGCTGAATTGCATCCAAACCAATAATCGAATAATCACATTTCCTACATTCCAATTATGCCATTCTCTTCATATTCAAAATTCCTAAGAACTGAGACGACGTTAGGGATCTTCTCCCTCGAACCATGAACACATGAACTGCCGATTCGATCTTGAAGTCACAACACACAACCATCTCTGATAACTTCCTCGTAGGTTCTATCTCATAACACCGTGCCTAGAGGCAAACAAATGAAGGCCAACATGTCGATGGGCCTCAATTCAGTTAATCAAGGACGTCGACACCACAATATTAACAAGACTTCCACCAAATTCAGAAATATCAAATCTCGACCGCAGGAAACTCTAATTGGGCTGAAATGACATAAAACTCCTCCATAAGGCGGCGATAATGGTCTGCCCGCATTTGCGGGGAAAAGCATCATGCACCGCATCTGTAGCATCTCCACAACTCGTGGATCCTCAATTGATAACAAATGCCCGACGTCGCGTACGATTGAGTAGGAAGGAAATGAAAGTATAAGCTTAAAGGAAATCAAATCGCACGTGAGGAATCAAGGAAGGGAATTTCTCCTAATAGTACCTTTCTGCAAGACTTTGCTAAACTTGCTCATGACACGTGAGACCTAAGTGAACCTACTGTTCTAATACTAAGCTGCCAAGACCCAAATCCTAATATAGGTCATGATGGCGCCCAATGTCACTGTTAGGCGCCAACGGTGAACTACCAACTTAATTATTCATTTTATTATTTTTAAAGTCATGAATATTATTAGATAGAGAGATCAATGCATTAAAACATCATAGATATGTACAATTTAATTACAATATAAAGTAATAGTGTCTCAATGTAAAGCAAACTATAAACAAATTCTAGAATACCCCAAAACCGGTGTCACAAGTGCATGAGCAAATACTAGGAAGTACAATAACAATACAACGTCTGTTTGGAATACACGATAGACAGGATAAAGTAAATAATTATGATGAAAACTCTGTGTGCTGCAAATCGTAGCATGGAATTTAGCTCACCATTAAGTCCCCTCGGCAGCTGTGCCTACGCGCCCGATTGACCACCAAATGAACATGTCAGATCCTGCACATCAAGTATAGAAGTGCAGCATGAGTACGTAAATCAACGGGTTCCCACTAAGTATCTAGCCAAACCCCGAATAGGTAGTGACGAGGGGGTGACATTGACACTTACTAGTGTTCTAGTAAATCAAATATAACAAATTAGACAAGTATGAAATATGGTAAGTAAACAAAAAATACTTATATAGGCAAATAATATGGTGTATAGCTTAACAATTAACACAAAAGTCCTCAATTATCGGATACATCCTCAAATGGAATATGTAATGCTCAATAAAAAATCAATGGTCACGTCTCAAGTCAGGAAAGTCATGAGTACACGGACTCCTTATCAAGTATTTTGCATGATTCTATCGAGGCGAACATCCCAATAAGAGTGTTTCATATAACTGTCGAGGCAAACGACCCGATCACATAGAGTGTGATACATAATTTTTTCGTGGCGAGCGGTCCGATCCTATAAGAATATGATATGTGATACTGCCGACGCGAACGACCTGATCCCAAAAGAGTGTGTTATAATATTTTACCGAGGCTAATGGCTCGATCCTATTAGAGTATGTTACAATATCTTAGCGAGGCGAACAACTCGATCCCATAAGAGTGTGAAGCTTTTAAGGGTCTATGACCCCACTCACAAATATACATGTGAGTTATCAAATTCAAGAGAAATATTTTGATGAACATGCACAACGCGAGAGAAATCTGAAAGAGAAGTACAAATCTTACGGCTAATCAGATAGCTTGTCAAATATCTAAAATAGCGAGTCTAGTATCAACTCATATTGCGAATTAAAGTAAGCAAAAAGACAAGAATAACTCAAGTAGTACAATTAAAACATGGCGTGGACCTAAGTCTACCCGGACATGAACTCTAGCATATGCACGGACACTCGTCACCTCATACGTGCGTAGCTCCCATAGCATGTATCATGTAATAGGTATAACACCTACGAGGTAAATTCCCCCTCACAAGGTTAGATAGGAGACTAACCTCGCTCCAAAGTTCTATAACAGGCTCCAACGCCTCTCTAACACCTCAAACTGATGCACATCAATCCGAAACTAGTCAAATTGCAAACCAATAAAAATATACTCCAATTCTCAAATCCGCTCGAAAAGTCAACAAAGTCAACCCTCCGGGCCCACGCGCCCGGATTCCAGAAAGACTTGACGATAAACATTAGCCATAACAACACAAACTCAAATATAAAATTTATTCTTAATTCCATATCCAATTTCGTGGTAAAAATCCGAAAATACCATTTTGAAGTTTTCTTTCAAAAATTCCACAATTTCTATAAAATCCCATGTTAAAAACCATATATAACCCATGCATTTAACTCGAAACAAGTAGGAATAACTTATCTTATGATATATGGCAAAAATATTCTTCAAGAATAACCCAAATCTCCCCACTTGAGCTCCAAGAACTTAAAAGTGAAGAAATGAGCTCAAAATCCCGAAATTAGATGTTTAATACACCTGCCATGCCTGCTTCTTCGTGATCGCGGTCATAGCCAAGCGATCACGGTTAACAAAATTTCTAGCATCATTTCCTTCGTTGAGATCGTGGCCAAAATCCAGTGATCGCGATGTACAATTTATGTTTTCTTATTTATCAACACCCTTTAGTATAATGGTCATAACTTTTGTACAAAATTCCAAATGAAAACTAGTTTGATTTTTTGAAAAATAGATTCAAAGGGCCACAACTTTTATTTTTGGATCATCCCCAAATTCCTTATATATTGCAAGATATAAGCTCCCGAATTCAAACTACTGACAGTAGAAAATCCTTCTACGCGATCACAACCTTCCCTCCGCGATTGCGATTCACAAAGGCCTAGAATGCACCTTGCTCTACGATATTGCAACCCAGACCTCTGTGACCGCGAAGAGCACCCCTGGCATCAGATAACAACAGTTCAAAATGGTCTAAAAGTTATCTGAAACCACCCCAAAACTCACCTAAGGTCCAAGGAACCCCGTCCAATCATTCTAAAAAGTTTATACATCCTATGTAAACTTTTTCAAAGGCTCGAAACATAGATTACAACATCAAAACCAAGAATTAAAGATCAAAATCAATTTCTTACAACTCTCTTATCTTTCAAACCTTAATCCTTCGCCGAACGCATCCGTATCACACTTAAATATTTCGGAATGACGCCAAATTTTGCGTACAAGTGAAAAATCACATACGAACCTGTTCCAAGGTGTGGATTCCAAAAAGACATCAATAACACCAAAGTCCACTTAAACTCGAACTTTGGAAATTCTAAAACTTTCAAAATGCCAGCTTTCTATAATAAGTGCAGAAATACGCCCAAGTCCTAAATCATCATATGAACCTATTGGAAGTTTCAAATCTTGAATCCTATGTCGTCTACTCAAAGGTCAAACCTTCGTCAACTCTTTCAACTTAAAGCTTCTAGATTGAGAATTTTCTTTCCAAATCAACTACGGACATCCCAAAAATTAAAACTGACCACACGACAAGTCCTAATACATGAACTGAAGCTACTGAAGGCCTCAAACCGCTGAACGATGCTCTAGAACTCAAAATGACCGGTCGGGCCATTACAACATTGATGAAGTATTAGAAAATGAAAACGAATGGACATTTTTTACCAGTCAAATTGATATGCTTTCAAAATCCTAGATAGACAAAATGATGCGTATTAATTTTTTCATCTCCAAATATTTTTCAATAGTTAAACTCTTGTTAACATGATATCCTCTTCACTTAAGGAGCAGTGATCAACTTCTCATTCGATTAGCTATCTAAATTGATAAATTAGATGTCACGACCCAAATCGATGGGTTGCAACGGGCACCCGGCACCTTACTCAATGGAGTACCAATATAATGTATCATTTCCTATCATACTATCATAGATAACTGAGCCATAGAGGCTTCCGTGAGATAAGTAGAATACAACATGTAATACCAACTTATACATAAGACATATGGTCCTAAAAGACCAAAATAACCACTCGTACACTGCACATAGGCCGACAAGGCCATATAATATTTTACGTACATGACGTCTGTCTACAAGCCTCTAAGAATACATAATTGTCATAAAGGCCGGGACAGAGCCCCGCCATACCAAAAAATACACGTCTAAATCATACTGATCAAACAAGAAACTATGGAGCAAATGGAGCGCACCAACACCTTCTGCTGAGTTGATGGCCTACTTGGAGGACTCTTGACCTTTCTATCGGGACCTGCGGGCATAAACTGCAGCGTCCCCAGGAAAAAGGGACGTCAGTACGAATAATGTAATGAGTATGTAAGGAATGAAAATCAGTAAAAAACAGACATGGGAGAAACACGGATTAAAAGGCTCGGCATGTAAGTCTGTATAACTCTGCAAATCATGAAATACTTTTAGTGTCATGCATATGCGTATGAATGTCATGTCGTGCATAGGTACATGTGTTCATAACATCATCAAACCTCTGATGGCATCCCATCATATCATCTTGGCCACTGTGGACAAAATCATCAACGTATACCAGCTAATAACGCGGTGGTGCGTATATAACATCGTAACCTTTTTCCATATCCCATATACACACACACATATATATATATATATATATACGCGTATATAATGCCATCTAGTCATGGGTCAATGTATGTGTATAAATGAATGCAATTCATGAAAAGTACGTCAAAAAAATCTCTCGGAACATCATAAGACCATCATAGCTCTGATTAATGTCATGAAACAAACTTTATCAACGTACGTATTTTCTGAGACCCATGAAGACGATAGAATAATAAGACATATGGAAATTCAAGAACATAGGCATCTCTAATACTTCTATGAATAGAGTCATTTATGAAAGTTGTGTATTTGCTCGTTTCATTTGATCATGGTAAAAGGAAACAAGGAATAGCTTTAACATACCTTAATTGCTCATAAGAACTCGAGAAGGTCGTAGATGAATATTCAAACTTGGATCATATTTAAATAATTATCCTCAAGGTGTTGGCATGAATTCCCAAAGAGTTATCCTTAATAAGCTTGAACGTTGGTTAATTCCTTCTCCATGCCAAATGAAAGGTGCTGAATGGTATAATAGATTTTCCAAGAATGAGAGCACACCAAAATGAAGAAGAAATGGTAAAAAGGTACTGTCCAAAAGACAAACAGTTCATTGAAGTATTGAACATATCTATTCACGTTACTGTATCTCTTCTTTTCTTTATCCTTTTTTTTCTGCCCCACAACTATTTCTTATCTTCAAAATTAATTTATTAAGGAGATATTGACAATTTATGATTGGTAAAGCTGAAGCTTGTCACGTATCTATAATGCATATATTTGAATGGGCGTGGCTCACTTCTGGTGGTGGCTTAGCACATAACGTTAGTTGCCACCTTTCGATTTAATTAATGAGTCACTTAGTTTGATTTGTGTTATTGTCACGTTGATGTTTACCTATTCCCAACCATATTAACCACTAACACCTTAATTAATTGTTAATCTTCCACTAAAATTAATAATTACCCAATTATCCACACAATTAAGAATTATCTTAAATTACTGAAAATACTACTCACTTTTAATACACCTTATACACTTTACTATCATGGTCATGTGGTACCTTGTATGGCACTAGCCCATAATTATCGAGTATTTTAGCTCGGGCCGTATTTTATCCCAAAATGTCAAACTTTGAAGAAATTCATTTTCCTCGATTTGCTCACCCTCTCACCTTCACGAATTTACTTATCACTTGTTTGAAATATCATAGTGCTTATAATCTCAAAATAATCTCATTCCCGAACTTACGTCTATTAACTTATGACAAAACTTCAACGTACGAAAATGCAGGATGTAACATCTCATTTTCGAGCTTATATCAATTTACTTATGGTGTACTTCCACGTACAAAAATATGGGGTGTAACATCACCCCCCCCCCTTTGGAATATCCGTCCTCGAATGTTGTCTGATGCACTTATCGTTCTCATAATCCATAGCTCTTGCGAATACTTTAGTACTTTTCTTTCATTCTAGGCAACTGTTCTGTGAATGAATCCAGAGTCCAAGGCATTCCCCCCTTAGGCATCCTTCTCATACCACGACTTGTAGTCAGAATCCTTCCAATCTCATAATTGTTGCTACCTTTTATCATGCAACATGTACGACTTTGACCTTGTGAGTGCGCTTATGCTACTCTTCTCTCCTTTTATCCTCCATCTTTTAGCTAATCTCCAGGCCTCACTTTGTAAACATATATAGAGGTTGACATGATATCCCTCTGCGCATCTATAGGTATACTTGAAGTTATTTGTTCGGTACTTTTTTTGAACTTACGAATATTGCTATATCTTATTTCATAGGCCCGGTTATCTATCTGTATGACTTTACTGCCATAACTCTTACTTTCATTTATCGTTACTGAGGTTTTCTACCAAACTCCAGGTTACTCTCGTTGCTTATCTTATATGTATAAATCTATGTTCTTTAATGCTTCTTCACTGTTCACATTAAGAATGATGGCCTAATCTCACCTCATACTTTGTGACTTTTGTCCATCCATTATTGATTCACCTTAATGTTGATCTATCATCTTTCAGTGATCCACCTGGGGGCGATACGATACTATACTTCCATAATCGTATTTCATAGTATCCTAATGTGATTTACCTTACGAGGGTATTTTAATCGTATACAATTCATCAAATCATTAATCAAGCGAAGGCCCAAACGTCACCCTTTATCTATCACAATCACACCCTTATTCCACTATAGATGTTATAAGTCTTAGATTCCTTTGAGTTCATTTAGGTTGTACTGAACTTTCTATAACTTAGAGAAACTATCATCTCTCCTTTTTTTTCATGGGCTTAATCCAGATGTCACGACCCAAATTTTTCTCCGTTGGGTATTGTGATGGCACCTAGTCTTAAGGACTAGGTAATCCTAATATTCATGGAATAACAACAATAATAAATAAAATCTTATATTTTTCTGAAATAAGTAAACATTTACACATTGTATATTCCCAAAACCCGGAAGTACAAGTCATAAGCTTTAAAGAAATTACACTAAAACTCCTAAAAATACCACTATTCAGAAATAAGTACAACAGTGCAAACAAAAAAATAAGATGGTGCCTCCGAAACTGAGAACACTTAAGCAGTTTTACCTTGAGTCTCCACAATAGCAACCGTGCTACTGACAATCAATCGGCCGGCTATGCAAAAACCTGGAATCTGCATAAAAAGGTGCAGAAGAGTAGTATGAGCACACCACAGCGGTGCTCAGTAAGTATCAAGACTAACCTCGGTGAAGTAGTGATAAGGACTAGTCAAGACACCCACTAGTCTAATAAAACTGAACATGTATCAATATAGGGATCAGGGAATTAATGATATACACATAAGGGCTACGCAATATAGCTAGCAGGACAGTGAATTCGATATCGAATGTAAACAATAAGTATCGGCGAAAAACCATGAAGTATCACAAAGACTAGATAGAACAAAAACAAATCCGGCATGTAAATAGACAACACGTACATGAAATGACTCAACAACTTCAACCACTTCTACATCAAATTCATAGTCATCTCCATAAGGTTCTGAACCTCGGACAAATCACCATTTACGGGTACCAATATTCGAACCCTAACACCCGCCTCATTTGAGTACTAACTGAAAGGACCACTCACGTGACAATTGGGTCATTCCCACCGGTACGGTAAGCACAATAAGAGTATCTATACTTGACAACAACAAGGAGTCCTAAATCCATTAGTAGTACTTAACTACGTGTATGTTTGTGTAGTGTCCTAACATGATTTCAACAACCAATAAACATAAGGAAAGCAAAAGGGCAACACATGCATTTTCATCTCATAAGTTTCCACGCAAATAAACTCACACAGTAGGTGTTCCAGTACCCAATATCAGCAACAAGGAATGCCCCCAGGCCAACACAAGATCAAAAACTATCCCTGACATAGCCCACCTTGTCTCGCCACGTGTGCAATAGTGAAGTATATGCCCGCCTTGTTTCACCACACGTGCATAAACATGTTCCCACCTTGGCACGCCACATGCGCAACCCTCAATCACATATCCTGCCTTATCATGCCACATATGTAATTTCAATAGTAAACACGGCACGACAGAAACTTCGTGCAAATCCCCATCTCAACAACCGCATGGCAGAAACCTCGTACATCAGCACAACAAGTACAACAACAACAATGGAAACACTTCTAGATACAAATAATACATCAACTCAATAGCCTTCAATAACAAGATGGGCAAAACTAGTTCAACAGAAAAAAACATAATAAGGAGAAGGCATATTAAGAATCACTCAACAAGGAAGGAAAAATAGCATGTGAAAGCCGCACCTAATTCTACGGGGTAACAACAAGAAATCAACAAATATCCGATAACTCTATTTACGGCCAAGCCAACTAAGGGATAGTCTATCCGAACTTCTTTTAAGGTCGGTAGTTAAAGGGTATTAAACAGCTTTATTTAAGGACAAGTAACGTGAAAATAATCATAACCTCAGTCAACACCAAACCATTCTAGAATGAGATGAAGATAATTGCAATTAGAGATAACCAGTTAAAAAGACATAGCATGAGAGTAAAAAGGAAATGAAATCTTCAGATAAGTCAATTAGGAGTCCAATAGGCAATAGGAGTAAATCCAAAAGTAAGAACTTCCATATTTAAGCAAATAAAGATGACAATAGAAATTAGAAAATTCAATCATGCTAAGGACAATTCATACTCGGCGAATATAAGGACCTAAAATTCCTAAAGGGTCAACTTTCCAAAAATAAGTCCGATAACGAACTCGAAACCTCGCGTACACGGACTACAATCAACATAGAAGACTCAAATCCTAAGGGGTAATTCCCCCACACAAGGTTAGGAAAGATACTTACCTCAACCGCTCAAATCCAACTCGAAATCACATTCTTTCCATGAGTATCCGACTCCCAGTGGATCAAATCTAATCAAATCAACAGCATCGTGTAAATAATACTACAAGCAACTAGTTTAACTAATAAATTCGAAGATAAGTCGCAAAATTAGGAAAATTTCCCAAAAAGTATCCTGGGCCCACGTCTCGGAATCGGGAAAAAATTTACAAATTATGAACACCCGCTCAATTATGAGAACACTCGAACAAAAATCATTAAAAACCAACGTCAAAATCTCACTCAAATCTCAGATTTTCAATTGGGAATATTTTCCTCCCATTTCCAAACTTTTACTCTCAATTTCTTTGATAAAAGGAGGAAAACCACAATATATTAATGAAATAAAACAAAATTCGAGTAATAAATCATTACACACGAGATTCCTCTGAAAATCCGTCAAAGAATCGCCTTCTCCCGAGCTCAAAATAAAAAATTGAGTGCAAATGAACAACACTCAATTCTGCCCCCTTTTCTGCCGAGCAATCCTCGCACCTGCAGAAATTTCTCGCACCTGCGCATACCGCACCTGCATTCCAACCAGTCGCACTTGCGGAAATCACTAACTCCCATATCTTCGCACCTGCGCTTAAGGTCACGCACATGCGGGCTCGCAGGTGCGGCCAAAACCTCACACCTGTGCCTCAGGCCTGGCTCCCCAAATTCCGCATCTGTGGGATTCCCTTCCACGCATGTGACCTCGCACCTGCGACTACCCATCTGCAGGTGCGGAAAAACACCAGAACTCCAAAAACCAGCAAGTCAGCAAACTCTAAATTCCCAAAAATAATCTGTTAACCACCCAAAACACACCCGAGGCCCCTGGAACCTCGCCAAACATACCAACCAATCCTATAACTCCTTAAGAACTTAGTCGAGCCTTCAAACCACATCACATAACATCAAAATCGCCAATTATGCATGGATTCAAGCCTAAGAACTTATGAAATTTCCAAAATCCACAACCAATGTCGGAACACATCAAAACTAGTCCGAATGACCTGACATTTGACACACAGGTCACAAATGACACTACAGACCTACAGCCACTTTCGAAATCCCATTCCGAGCCCGATATCAAATTTTCACCTATCGGCCAAAATCGCCAAAGTTCTAACTTTCACCAAATTTCTTCAAATTACTCTACGGACCACCAAAACTAATTCCAGACGCGTGCCTAAGTCCAAAATCACCATACAAAGCTTTTGGTATCATCCAAAACTCATTCTGAGGCCGTTTACTCAAAAGTCAAACCTCCGGTCAACTTCCATCACTTAAGCTTCAAAAATTGAAAATTTTCTTCCAATTCGACTCCGGATTATCCGGTGATTGAATCCAACCACGCACGCAGGTAGATATACACAATGTGAAGTGGTTCAAGACCTTACACCACCGAATGGAGTTTAAGTTCCCAAAATGACTGGTCGGGTCGTTACATTCTCCCCCTCTTAAAACAAATGTTCATCCTCGAACGTTCCAAGATTCACCTCGAACTCATCCAATCACAAATTGCACACTTCCAACACACACTCGCGGGTGATCCCAAGTCACCCCAATCTACGCAAGACTGACGACACCATAACAATTGCAATTTAGCCTTTCTACCAACACAGATAAGCCTCGGACCCCAAATTCTCACCTTCCCTTCATTCCCACAAGACCCGATTCAAAATCCATATACGATATCAGTCTCAACCAGCTACATCAAATCCTTCCTACACCCACAAGGTATGACCACACACCATAACACACCACACATAGGTCTTCACTAACACTTCTGATCACAATAGCTGCCCGAAATCCACTCAGCACTGACAATTAGCCTCGTATCTGATAGGATTATACTTCCAACCTCCATTACACTGATAATGATGCAAGAAACACGAATACTTCATAACTTTGACACCCGAATCAACAAGCCATAACTAGCACCACTGGGTACACATCCCGCAAGATAAAACTCAAGGAGCACATAACGAAAATGACTGAATATGAAAGGAGGAACACATAAGGGAACTGTCAAACAAGCTCGACAGGAACAACTCTCTATCAATGCTAACTCAGACAAC
The DNA here is from genome assembly GCA_005239505.1 of Nicotiana paniculata. Taxonomy (NCBI): domain Eukaryota; kingdom Viridiplantae; phylum Streptophyta; class Magnoliopsida; order Solanales; family Solanaceae; genus Nicotiana; species Nicotiana paniculata. The sequence goes on along the minus strand of MDKI01045970.1, from coordinate 20,620 downwards.
AACATAACAAGGAAGGAACTAAAGCACACGAAAAAATCACAGGGATCCCATCCTGGCATAACTTATATCATTGTACCCTTCCTGGTTCAAACACTTCAAAACGCACGAAATCACGTGGGTTTGGTACCCAACTCTAAATCACAAATAGGATATATATAACCCACAAACTAGAACTTTTTACTAGATCACTCCCTTCAACAAAATTACAACATGTGCTGGCCCCCACACCGGTGGAGCATAAGAATCACAGCTCATAACTACTATACTCAGGAATCACATCAAGCCTACCGTACTGGACAATAGGAATTTACTACTAGTCTGGTATCTCTCAATACTGAATAGAAACAACTAATAGACATGGTCTACCACTCACAAAATATCCCAACATGAGCAAACACAAAAATAGAGTGCAAAGCATGAAACTCACTCATAAACAAAACAGCAATGAGGGAACTCGTCCCGACCAGCAGAGCTATAGTGAATTTCAAATGGTGGCCCTCTGTAACAAATCAATACATACCTGCACTATAAAATTTGGCACAAAGGCCTCCAGCCTACTATACGGAACACATCAATGGGCATGGCCTCCTCCTATTGGGCGCCCTCTACTCACCTGAATTCCCTGCTTTAACACATCTGCCCGGAGCCTGGGACAATCTCTCACCCTGTGGCTGATATATCCACACTCAAAACAACCTCTCTGCTGACGTGGTTGTGGAAACTGTGCGGTATGATTACTCTAATACCCATGAGTACCTGAAACTCCATGCGAAGCCAGTAATGCAAATTGAACTGGCTGACCCACGAAACCTCTACCGTGCCGTACCCTGCATCCATAATAAGGACTAGTAGATATATCCGGCCTACGAGGACTCCTCACCTCTCTGCCCTCTCTCTCCTGACCTCATCTGTCCTCCCTCTCACAGCCCCACCTGACATCTCTATAATAGTTCGGCCTGTTTCCTCCCTCATGATCCAGCATGCCCTCAATTTTACGAGCTATCCCTACCACCTGCTAAAATGAAACATCCGACTCTACCTCCCGACCCAAGCTAAACCAAATATCACGCCTGAGGCCCTCAATGAATCTATGAACAGACTCTCTAACTGTAGAAACCAAAGCAGGTGCGTGCTTGACAAAATCACTGAATCTGACGGCATACTCTGATACTAACATAGTGCCCTGGCGCAGCCGCTCAAACTCCGTGTGTCGTGCATCTCGGAGGGACTGAGGAAACTCGCTCAAGAACATATCTGAAAAATGAACCCATGTAAGGGAAGCTGACTCGGCCGGGCTACGCAACTCATATGCCCGCCACCACTCATAAGCCACACCCCTGAGCTGGAATGTGACGAAAGCAACCCCGCTCGTCTCCACAATACCCATAGTACGAAGAATGCGGTGACACTACTCCAGGAAACCCTGAGCATCATATGTCGCCAATCCACTGAAGGTAAGAGGGTGGTACTTCTTGTACCTCTCGAGTCTAAGTTGTTTCTCCTCAGATGTTGTTTCCCTAACCACGGGCGGAATTGGGACCCCAGGTTGTGCTGCCATGACACCTGGAACCTGACCAACATCTCGCTGCTCTGGAGTGTGGGCGACAGGAGTCTGAGCTCCTCCACCGCCCTGTGAAGTATCTGGTGCACCCGAAATCAGTCCCGCCTGAGTCAAGGTACCAATCATGTCCCAAAACTATGCCAAGGTCTCCAGAAGTCCGGGTGTAACAACAGGCGTCTCCGTGCCTGCCCCCTAACTGGAACTGCTGGCGGCTCCTCAGCGGCTACTCTGGAAGGTGCCCTAGCTACGGCACGTGCCCCTCGTCAGCCTCTGCCTCTACCTCTGCCCCTGGAGGCATCTGCTCCGGGGGTAACATCCTCAGGATCTGCAGCTCGCGTCCTCACCATCTGTGAGAGAATGGAATGATAAATTAAAACTTCAAGATCAATGTACTCGCACGATAGGAATGAAGGAAGTGAAGTTATCCTAATAGTTCTGTAGCCTCTCGAAGATAAGTAAACACGTCTCCGTGCCGATCCGCAAGACTCTACTAAACTCGCTTATGACTCGTAGCACCTATGAACTTAGAGCTCTGATACCAACTTGTCATGAACCAAATTTCCTTTGTTGGGTATCGTGATGGCACCTAGTCTTAAGGACTAGGTAAGCCTATTATTCATGGAATAACAACAATAATAAATAAAATCTAATATTTTATGAAATAAGTAATTCTTTACACATTGTATATTCCCAAAACCCGGAAGTACAAGTCATAAGCTTTAAACAAATTACACTAAAACTCCTAAAAATACCAATGTTCAGAAATAAGTATAATAGTGCAAACAGAAATATAAGGTGGTGAATCCGAAACCGCGAACGCTGAAGCAGTTTTAATTTGAGTCTCCACAACAGCAATCGCACTACTCACAATCGATCGGCCAGCTATGCAAAAACCTGGAATCTGCACAAAAATGTGTAGAACAGTAGTATGAGCACACCACAACGGTGCCCAGTAAGTATCAAGACTAACCTTGGTGAAGTAGTGATAAGGACTAGTCAAGACACCTACTGGTCTAAAACTGAACAAGTATCAATATAGGGATCAGGGAAATAATGATATACACATAAAGACTACGCAATATAGCTAACAAGATAGTGAATTCGATATAGAAGGAAATAAATAAGTATCAGCGGAAAACCATGAAGCATCACAAATACTGAATAGAACAAAAACAAATCTGACATGTAAATATACAACACGTACATGAAATGACATAACAACTTCAACCACTTCTACATCAAATTCATAGTCATCTCCACGAGGTTCCGAACCTCGGGCAAATCACCATTTACGGGTACCAATATTCGAACCCTAACACTGGGCATCTTGCGCCCTCATTCGAGTACTAACTGCACGGACGACTCACGTGCCAATTGGGTTATTCCCACCCGTACGATAAGCACAACAAGAGTATCTATACTTGACAACAACATGGAGTCCTTAATTCATTAGTAGTACTTAACTACGTGTATGCTTGTGTAGGTGTCGTAACATGATTTCAACAACAAATAAACATAAGGAAAGCAAAAAGGAAACACATACATTTTCATCTCATAAGTTTCCACGCAAATAAACTCACACAGTAGGTGTTCTAGTACCTAATATCAACAACAAGGAATGTCCCCAGGCCAACACAAGTATCACAAACAATCCCTGACAAAGACCACCTTGTCTCGCCATGTGTGCAATAGTAAAGTATATGCCCGCCTTGTTTCGCCACACGTGCATATACATGTTCCCACCTTAGCATGGCACATGCGTAACTCTCAATCTCATATCCCACCTTATCACACCGCATGTGCAATATCAATAGTAAACATGGCACGACAAAAACCTCGTGCAAATCCCCATATCAACAACCGCATGGCAGAAACCTCGTACATCACCACAACAAGTACAACAACAACAATGGCAACAGTTCCAGATACAAATAATACATCAACTCAATAACCTTCGATCACAAGATGGGCAAAACTAGTTCACGAGAAATAAACATAATAAGTAGAGCTAGGCATATTAAGAATCACTCAACAAGGAAGGAAAAATAGCATGTGACAGCCACTCATAATTACACGGGTTAACAACAAGAAATCAATACAAATCCGATAACTCTATTTATGGGCAAGCCAACTAAGGTATAGTCTATCCAAACTTCCTTGAAGGTCGATAGTTTCAAGTGTATTCAACAGCTTCATTTAAGGACAAGCAACGCGAAATAATAATCATAACCTTAGTCAAGACAAAACCATTCTAGAATGAGATGAAGATAATTACAATTAGAGATAAACAGGTAAGAGGACATAGCATGACAGTAAAAAGGAAATAAAATTTTTAGATAAGTCAATTAGGAGTCCAATAGGAAATATGAGTAAATCCAAAAGTAAGAACTTTCACATTTAAGCAAATAAAGATGACACTAGAAATTAGGAAATTCAATAAATGCTAAGGACAATTCATACTCGGCGAATATAAGGACCTAAGGTTCCTAAAGGGTCAACTTTCCACAAATAAGTCCGAGCACGCACTCGTCACCTTGTGTACACGGACTACAATCAACATAGAAGACTCAAATCCTAAGGGGTAATTCCCCCACACAAGGTTAGGCAAGATACTTACCTCAAACACTCAAATCAAACTCAAAATCACGTTCTTGCCACGAGTATCCAAATCGCAATGGCATAAATCTAGTCAAATCAGTAGCATCATGTAAATAATACTACAAGAAACTAGTTTAACTAATAAATTCGAAGCTAAGATGCAAAATTAGGAAAACTGCCCAAAAAGTATCCCGTGCCCACATCTCAGAATCGGGTAAAAATTTACAAATTATGAACACCCGCTCAATTATGAGAACACTCGAACAAAAATCATCAAAAACCGACGTCAAAATCTCACTCAAATCTCGGATTTTCAATTGGGAAACTTTTCCTCCCATTTCCAAACTTTTACTCTCAATTTCCTTGATAAAAGGAGGAAAACCGCAATAGATTAATGAAATAAAACCAAATTCGAGTAAGAAATCGTTACCCACAAGCTTCCTCTGAAATCCGTCAAAGAATCGCCTTCTCCCGAGCTTAAAATAAAAAAATTGAGTGAAAATGAACAACCCTCAATTCTGCCCCCTTTTCTGCCCATCAATCCTCGCACATGCAGATATTTCTCGCACCTGCGCTTAAGGTCACGCACATGCGAGCCCGCTGGTGCGGTCAAAACCTCGCACCTGCACCTCAGGCCTGGCTCCCCAAATTCCGCATCTGCAAGCTTCCCTTCCGCGCCTGCAACCTCGCACATGCGGCTACCCATCCGCAGGTGCAGAAAAACACCAGAACTCCAAAAAACCAGCTAGTCAGCAAACTCTAAATTCCCAGAAACAATTTGTCAACCACCCGAAACACACTCGAGGCCCCCGGAACCTCGACCAAACATACCAACCAATCCTATAACTCCATACGAACATAGTCGAGCCTTCAAACTGCATCACATAACACCAAAAATGCCAATTATGCATGGATTCAAGCTTAAGAACTTATGAAATTTCCAAAATCCACAACCAATGTTGGAACACATCAAAACTAGTCTGAATGACCATATATTTGACACACAGGTCACAAATAACACTACGGACCTACAACCACTTTCAGAACCCCATTCCGAGCCAGATATCAATTTTTCACCTATCAGCCGAAATCGCTAAAATTCTAACTTTCACCGAATTGCCTCAAATTACTCTATGGACCTCCAAAACCAATTCCCGACACGCGCCTAAGTCTAAAATCATCATACGAATTTGTTGGCATCACCTAAAACTCATTTCGAGTCCGTTTACTCAAAAGTCAAACCTCAAGTCAACTTTCATCACTTAAGCTTCAAAAATTTAAATTTTTCTTCCAATGCGACTCTGGATTATCCGGTGACTGAATCCAACCACGCACGCATGTCGATATACACAGTGTGAAGCTGTTCAATACCTTACGCCACCGAACAGAGTTTAAGTTCCCAAAACGACTGGTCGGGTCGTTACACTCGAGGACTTATCCATTCTCGTCACCTTTTCACTCGCCCTTTCTTATCCTTCCTCCTGTCTTCCTAAAACTTTGTTGCTTTACCATGCTTTAGCTTGCGACGTACTAATATCTATTTATATTATTTGCAACCTTCCTTCAACTTTCTTGCACCATATATTTGCTTATGTTATTCTGGAATCTCAAGCGATACATTACATCATCTCTAACTCTAATTTACTATCTTAACTAGACCTCTCGGTACCTAGAAACAATAGGCTGGAAGATATGCCATTTATGATGCCTCTATCGATACTGAGTCCCAACGCTTCTAGCCGTTTATCCGAAGTATGGACTATTCACAACCTACATCATTTGAGTATCTCGTACGTTGTTCACCTTTACCTTAATTATATTAATGTCTCGCATCAAATATTTTATCTCTTTCATGACCTACCTTCCACATAGGTACAATTCACATCCACAACTTGAACTTCTATTATACTACTTGCACCTCTTTACATGATTCTGTGAGAGCTTCACACTGACTTCTTATGAGGCTGGTACTCTTCTGACTGGCTTTATTGTAGAGCCATTACAAAATATGGCTACTATACTATCTCTCTTGCACCTCTAATACTAAGAGTGATTTTGCAATGTTCTCAATCATGATGTCCATAATTTTCTGGGTCCAGTAATCAGACTCCCGATTTACTTAGTTGATGTAACTCTTTAGTTTTCACTTCCCTATGATCAACCTTTATGTAGGCTTAAGTTATCTTTCAATCTGCGGCTCATGATATTACTTTAGTCCTTCATGGACGCTATGGAATATCCATGGTATAATCCTCTGACAATTCCATCCTTTATCTATGACCTGGGCTCAATTCTTTTGGAACGACCCGGCCGGTCGTTCCGAGAGTTTAGCCCCGTTTCCCCTGTTTCTGCTTCATTTTATGTGGTTCAACTTCATTCACTTGTGTTGGGTTGGTTGGTTTGGGTTCAGCGTGGTCATGATGAGAATTAATGCATTTGGCCTCTCAAGGCAGTCTAATAGTTAAGAAGGTCAACTAAGAGTTGACTTATTGGTGAACGACCTCGAAATGCAGACTTTATGGCTTGAATAGTTTTGTTAGTTGAATTGGGACTTAGGAGTGTGTTTGGAATGAAGTTTTGATGTTCGGTGTAGGATTAGGCTTGAATTGGCGAAAGTTAGTTTTTGGCAATTTTCGGTCGGTAGTGGAAAATAGGCTATTGGGGTCGGAATGGGATTTCAGAAGTTGGAACATGTCTGTATTGTCATTTTCGGTGTGTGTGCAAAATTTCAGGTCAATCGGAGGTGTTTTGGTCGGTTTCGGCGTAGTTGGCAAAATTTGGAAGTTCCAAAGTTCATAGGCTTGAATTTGATGTGATTTTGATGTTGTTGCGTTGTTTTTGGTGTTTCGAAGGCTCGAATAAGTTTGAATAATGTTATGGGATATTTTGGTATGTTTTATTGAGGTCCCGAGGGCCTCAGGTGTTTTTCGAGTGGTTAACGGACCAACTCTTGGCTTGAAAACTAGGCAGATTTTTGCTGGTGTGAGGTTCTGGTTTCCTTCCTACGCGATCGCAGGAGGATGTTTGCGATCACGTAGAGTAAAACGTGGGGTAGGCATTTTTTTCTATGCAATCGCGTGGTTAGGATTGCGATCGCATAGGTTGGTCAGATAAGGCAGTGCGATCGCGTGGGTGTTTATGCGATCGCGTAGAGGATTATGAGGCTCGTGTGTTGGGTGGAGAGTTGTTCTATGCGATCGCATTAGTTGGCTGGTATTTGCATCACGAGAGAGTTCCTAGAGTCGCGATCGCACTGAGGAAAATTTAATGGCTGGGCAGAATGTTTTAAAAGGCCATTTGTGCGAGAATAGTTCATTTTTCTCCATTGTTGAATGAGTTGAGAGCTCTTTTGAGAGGGTTTGAATAGGAAATTGAAGGGAATCACTTGGAGGTAAGGTTTTAAACTTCATAACTCGTTTATATGTCGTTTTCTAAGTAATTAAACTATAAATTGTTGGAATTAAACCCAAAATTGGGGAAGATGGGTGCATGGGAATTTTCTTTTGAGGATTTGAGTGGGCAATTGTGGTCCGATTTTAGTGTTCTTGGTATTTACGGTCTCGTGGGAGGATAAGGTTTCTTGTTTTGTAAATTTTATCGGGTTCTTAGACGTGGGCCCGAGGCTCGTGTTTGGCCGAATTTCGAGATTCTTATATAATTTGATAGTTTTCGATTGGGTTGTGTTCCTTTAGTATATATTGATGATGTTGAACTGGTTTTGGGTAGATTCGGAACAATCGGGAGCCAATTCGATGGGCAAGAGCATATCAGACTAGTGTTGTGGCCCGGTAGAGGTAAGTAATGGTTATAAATTTTGTCTTGAGGGTATGGAACCCCGGACTACATATTTCTCACTGATTTTAGAATGACGCACATGTCGGATGACGAGTATGTAGCGCGTACTGATTTTTGGATTGGACTAGGTCCTCTCCGCGGCAACTAATGAGTTGCGCAACTAATGAGTTGCATATTTTACTCAAAACCTTATGTCAAATTATGTTCTAAGATTGTTGAAATATTTGGGCAATAAGCCGTGTTTGGGGTCTCGTGTCGATTTGTTTAGACCCCTTGGGGGCTTTTTACTGCTGTTTTTCCTCACTATTTGTTGATGATTTCACTCAGCCACATTGTGCTTACCGTTTTTGAAACTCAGCCTGATTTACACTACTTTGAGATTTAAAGTGATGTTTTGCGCCGAGTACCCTGTTTTTACTGATTCGCCCGAGGGGCCTTTTGAGTGGTTCTGCTGAGTGAGGCCGAGGGCCTGATTATGAGGTGCTGAGTGATATTAGCACTTGGGCTGAAGGAGCCCCTCCCGAGTCTGTACACACCCCTAGTGAGCGCCACAGAGTGCCGAGCACCGAGTGCCAAGTGCCGAGTGCCGAGTGACGAGTGACGAGTGATTGGGAGGCATGAGTGACTGTGAGGTGCTGGGTGACTGTGAGGTGCATGTGACTCATTATTAGTGACTGTGAGGCATGCCCGAGGGGCTGATTAGGATACATGTTTTTCCCGAGGGGCTACTTATGATTTTACTACTTTACTCTGAGCTTATGAAATATGTTTTGCCCGAGGGGCCTCTATATGATTCATTTCATTTTCATTCTAAATCTTTCGATTTGAAGTTGTTGAAAATATACATTCTTCAAAGGATTTTTCTGAAGTTGGTTTTAAGGCATGATGATTTCATAGATCTATGTTATACTGTTGGAAAGAAAGGATGTGCATCTTGTGATTTGATGACATTGATTTTATGTGTTTCTTGCTGCTCAGACCTGATTTATTTTCATTACTACTATCTTGGTGTACTCGCATTACTCCCTGCACCTTGTGTGCAGATTCAAGTGTTAGGGCAGGGTGAGCTGTCTATCTGTTCAAGAGATTCTCGGAGGTTTGCGAGGTAGCTGCATGCGTCCGCAGTTCTGCTCCCTCTCCTGCTTCCTATTATAGAATTTATTTTTCGCTGAGTTGTATATTTTATGTAGATTCTCATTACCAGTGACTCCGGGTTCTCAGGGATTGTATTTAATATTCAGTTTAGCTTTAACAAATGTTTAAAGGAAACCTTTATGGGTTATCAGTATAGAAAAGATGTAAATGGAAGCTTATTATGATTTGAGTGTAGTTTTGGCTGGCCTAGTTCCACGATAGGCGCCATCACGACTGGCCTAGATTTGGGGTCGTGACATTTTGGTATCAGAGCGCTAGGTTACATAGGACTCACCGGTCATGAGCAGGTTTAGTAGAGTCTTGCGTATCGTTACGGAGACGTCTGTACTTATCTTCGAGAGGCTGCGGAACCCTTAGGAAAATATTACATTTTAAAAAAGAATCTTGTCGTGCGAATCCATTTTATTCAGCCAAGAGCGTAACTCTTTAATTCCTTCCATGTATTCGAGCACGCACGAGAGCGCCTGGTATCAGCTTTGCATCAACGACTTGTGGCTTCCATGGATGAGATGTGATTTTGGCATGTTGGTAATGGGCCAGTCTGGAAGACTTGAGGTCGGATTAATTCCGTGGCTTGATTGCTGAGATTTTCGTTGTGTGTGCACATGTAATTGGGGACTTGTATGTCCATTTGTGTTCTTATTGATGAGAATTGGTGACAAATATGACTATGTGGTGGGTGTGATTTGATGGTTAGATGGGTTCAGACTGTGATTTATGACAAAAAGGTTGGCTGGAAATGTGTCCATGTTTATTGAGTGTTTGATTTCTGTCTCAATTTGGTATATAGCCTTGAGTTGTGAGTATGTTCGTAGACCTCTCGTTTTGTGGAGTTGTGGAGTGAAGCAGATTTATCTGTTGGGTTATGAGTTCCTGGTGATGTCTTTTGAGTTGATCATTTGCCCCAGTAACGTTCATGTATTTGATTGACGGTGTATTCCAGCCGTATTAGAACTCCTTGTTATTGTATTCATTGATGGCGTCCTGGCATATTCGCGTAGCTGGGAGTAGCATACTCAGTATCTGAGGATGGCATTATAAGGATTCAGGGAGGAAAGGCTCTATGCTAATTCTTCGAGTGTGAATTTTGGCTCGGTTCAATAGCATTCTTGGGACATGTGGCGTCCAGTGAGGGTATCCATGTGGTCAGACATGTGTGGGTAGAGTTTCCAGAAACTCGAGATTTCTATGACCACCGCTCCAGTGTTAGTTCTGCCATCAACTTTAGGTTTTTACCGCGTATCGTGGTGCCTCGAGGGTAGGCGTTGGTTGTGTTCAGATGCAGGAAGGTGTCGTGATTGCGTGATAGTTCTGGTCTTCATAAGTGTATGGAGGATAGCAGTTGAGGCTAAGCGGGCAGGGGTATCTCATGCGGGTTGTCCTAGGGTGTGTGGTCCCTGTGTAGTTCTATAATAAGTCCTCTTCTACCAGTATGACGATATATGTTGTAATATGAGTTCAGATCGCTTGTGGGAGTTGGCATGACCATCACAATGGTGGATGCGAGACTGGTAATTGATTTGAGTGTTAGATGGTTTGGGTCATATAAGCTTATGGAGGATTTAGTTGAATCCCACCACAACATGGTGGCAGTGATAATGTTTGGGCATAGTCTTGTTTGCCTTGATCCCTAGCTTTGAGCCAAGTGGGGGAATTCATTATTGATAAGTTGATTACATGAATATGTGTGGTATTGGTTTCAGTTCGAGGTATGTTGGTAAATCAGTTATGACATGCAGGTGTGGGGTCTAGGAATGTCACGAGTAATGGAAATTTCTTCGATAAAGGTTGCAATGTACTTTGTTGGGTAATTGGGTTCTATGGAATGATTTAGTGGAAGTTGTAAAAGGTGTAGTGTGTGCAGTGTATGAATTTTCTTATGACTTCAAGTGAGTGGATTACTTCCTAGTATGTCAGTGTGCAACAGGTCAGGTCGATTCTGTCTAATTGGTCAGTGTGATTGATATTTACGTTAGAGGATGTCAAGACTTGTGGTATTCTACATCATCACGGATTCTACATATCGGTATCAAGAAGGTGAAGGTAATGGCTTTAGATTCGCAGGAAGTCTCTTCAGGGTAAGTTTTTCTAATATGGTGCATTTGGGGATAATTGAGGGAGTATTCAGTCGCTTATGAGCCTTAGACGGTATGGTTTTGTGCTTGGGTCGCGTGTGGTGAGTCTGGGTTGCAAATTTGTGGTATTACGGCAGGAAGAAATATCGATTTGAAGGTAAGTCAGAAGAAACTTGGGTAAATAGAGCAACATGGTAGTAGGTCGGATTGACATGGTAATGGATACGATTAGTTCTTCAGGTTTTCATAAGGTGACGAGTTTTTCGGGTGTTTCTTAGCAATGCTCTTGGATTTTTGGTGGCATGCGTAGTTGGTTGAGTTAGAAGAATTCAGTCCTGATGGGTTGGTGTTGCGCAAATGGGATTTCGGATAGTTCCTGATGGTTTCTACCGCGGTTAAGGGTACATATTTTCTTATGGTATGTAGTGAGTTTGTTTCTAAATGGGATCCAATGAAAGTTCTTGGCTAGTTTGGTACGTAGTTTCTTGTGGCTCAGAAGGGACCATGGAGTTCCCGTATTTTTCCTAGGTTGGCATGGCGTGTGCGGTATGTTGGGTAGAGTTGAGATTTTCATACTTAAGGTCACGGTCCGGGTCTGTGAGGAAGGTTATAAATTCTTAGGCAGCATGGGAAATTTTAGACGACTAAGTAGATGATATCACTAATTGGTGTGACTTGATGAGGGTATATATTTTAAGAAAGAGCAATGTGTTTGATTTAAGGGTACTTCATTGGTATCGCGACACCCTATTGTTGGATTGACTGTTGATATTCAAGGTTGATTGGTAAACGGAAGAATTATAAGGGTATCCCCCGTGGAATGAGTGAGTATTTGGGATGTGTTATGTATTCGAGCGGTGGAGTTGCGATCAGACATGGTAATCCGTACGTTTCATGGACTTCGAGACTGAGAGTTCTCATAAACAGGATATTTGTGGAAGTGAACTGTGAAGATGCGAGCTGAGCTAGTCGGATGTTAGTATGTACCATGATTATGTCATTATGAACTTTTCGGTAAGTTGTCTATCTATTGTGGGTGATCAAAGTTAATTTAGGGTCACCGGTACGCTAAATTGGGTGCGTGTTCTACACCGGGTCGGAATTGTTAGCTCTGAATTTCTATTATTGAGAAATGTACCATTCGATTGTGATTGATTTGTTCATGTTCTGGAGTGATCTATGAGTTACCCTTTGGTGTTGCGAGGAGTGGTGATTACTGGTTATATGCACATATCCTGCGGTTCTAATTGGGCGTTCTAGCTAGATTTGAGTACGGTATGTAATTGGATGTTGCAGGATTGAGGTGTGTTGGTTATATACCTTCTGTTTCAGGTGGCATGGTATCGTTCGATTTTCCCCCTGGTTCTGGCAATGCACTTTGAGTACTTGAAGTCGAATTTCGAATGGTTATTGATTTTTTGGGCCAGGTGTCTTGAAATATTTCAAGTGGACCAGCGGTTGGATGAGATCTCGCAGTGTAGCGGAGTTATGTAGGGGTATGAACTTTGGTATCAGATTCATGTGTTTTTTATTTTTACGGTGTGTGCTAGGCTGTTAGTATCATATGGTAACAGTAATTGTTAATGGCAGGATAATCCTCTCATGTGGATATTTTATATAATTTGATTGCATTAGGATGTTGCTGTTAAGTGCACGAGTTGCACAGGTTTTGGCTTCGAATTGTATTGATGTGTCATGTCTTCAGGGTGCTTGTGATGGATGAGAAGAGGTCATTTGACCTAGAATGAACATTTTCAGAATTTTCTACAGTATAGTTGGAAGGATGAATATCGAGAGTCGGCTTAGAAATTTGCTATAATTCCTGTTTGGGAAGGGTGAGTTTCATGTCTGATTGATCGGCCGAATGGTTGTTAGTTCTACGTGCTTCTTTCATCATTGACAGTATATGGAAGTGTTAGAGCGGGGAATTTCTTGGTAAGGGGTTATGTACCGGTATAGGGTTGTTCTGAGTAGTTATTGTGGTTAAAAGTTATTACTTTGAGTGTTTGAGTCACGCGGTGTATTATGTGATTTCATCTTGTGTGCGTATATGGCTTGATTCAGCATGTTCAGACTTCTTCAGTCTATAGATATGGAAATTTTGATCTTCTATATTATTTCAGAAGTGGGAATTTGGTTCTAAGGTTTATGGTCCAGTATTTAGATTTCAAAATTTCAACGGTATTGTGCTATTGGACCAATATGGGATAGGGTGACGTGGGATCACCCCTGGGTATGTGCATGGTAAGCTACGTAACAGTTTGATAGTGTTGGAGAACAACTCTTGGCACGTTCGAGGACGAACGTATGTTTAAGTGGGGGAAGATGTAACGACCCGGCCGGTCGTTACGAGAGTTTAGCCCCGTTTCCCCCATTTCTGCTTCATTTTATGTGGTTCAACTTCATTCATGTGTGTTGGGTTAGTTGGTTCGGGTTCAGAGTGGTCATGATGAGAATTGAGGCATTTTGTCTCTCAAGGTAGCCTAATAGTTAAGAAAGTCAACTGAGAGTTGACTTATTGGTGAACGACCTCGGAATGCGGATTTTATGGCTCGTATGGTTTCTTTAGGTGAATTGGGGCTTAGGAGTGTGTTCGGAATGAAGTTTTGATGTCCGGTGTAGGATTAGGCTTGAATTGGCGAAAGTTAGTTTTTGGCAATTTCCGATCGGCAGTGGAAAATAGGCTATCCGGGTCGGAATGGGATTCCGAAAGTTGGAACATGTCAGTAATATCATTTTGGGTATGTGTGCAAAATTTCAGGTCAATCGGAGGTGTTTTGGTCGGTTTCGGCGTAGTTGGCGAAATTTGGAAGTTCCAAAGTTAGGATTGAATTTGATGTGATTTTGGTGTTGTTGCATTTCTTTTTGGTGTTTCAAAGGCTCGACTAAGTTTGAATGATGTTATGGGATATGTTGGTATGTTTGGTTGAGGTCCCGAGGGCCTCGGGTGTGTTTCGGGTGGTTAACAGACCAACTCTTGGCTTGAAAACCGGGCAGATTTTTGCTGGTGTGAGGTTCTGGTTTCCTTCTAAGCGATCGCGGGAGGATGTTCGTGATCGTGTAGAGTAAAGAGTTGGGCAGGAATTTTTTTCTATGCGATCGCGTGGTTAGGATTGCGATCGCATAGGTTTGTTAGGTAAGGCAGTGCGATCGCGTGGGTGTTTATGCGATCGTGTAGAGGATTCTGAGGCGCGTGTGTGGGGTGGAGAGTTTTTCTATGTGATCGCGTGTATTAGTCTACGATCGCATTAGTTGGCTGGTCTGTGCTCGCGATCACGTGCCTAGAGTCGCGATTGCATTGAGGAAAATTTAATGGCTGGGCAGAATATTTTAAAAGGCCATTCGTGCGAGAATAGTTCATTTTTCTCCATTGTTGAATGAGTTGGGAGCTCTTTTGAGAGGGTTTGAAGAGGAAATTGAAGGGAATCACTTGGAGTAAGGTTTTAAACTTCATAACTCGTTTATATGTCGTTTTCTAAGTAATTAAACCATAAAATTGTTGGAACTAAACCCAAAATTGGGGAAGAATGGTGCATGGGAATTGGAATTTTCTTTTGAGGAGTTTAGTAAGCAATTGTGGTCCGATTTTAGTGTTCTTGGTATGTACGGTCTCGTGGGAGGATAAGGGTTCTTGTGATGTAAATTTTATCGTATTACGAGACGTAGGCCCAGGGCTCGGGTTTGGCCGAATTTCGAGATTCTTAGATAATTTGATAGTTTTTGATTAGGTTGTGTTCCTTTAGTATATATTGATGATGTTGATCTTGTTTTGGCTAGATTTGGAGCAATCGCGAGCCAATTCGAGGGGCAAGTGGAGGTAAGTAATGGTTATAAATCTTGTCCTAAAGGTATGGAACCCGGGACCACATATTTCTCACTGATTTAGAATGTCGCACATGTCGGATTACGAGTATGTGGCTCGTACTGATTTTTGGATTGGACTAGGTCCTCTCCCCGGAAACTAATGAGTTGCATATTTTTCTCAAAACCTTATGTCAAATTATGTTCTAAAGATTGTTGAAATATTTGTACTATAAGCGTGTTTGGGTCCTCGTGTCGATCTGTTTTGGACCCCTTGGGGGATTTTTACTTCTGTTTTTCCTCACTATTTGTTGATGATTTCACTCAGCCACATTGTGCTTACTGTTTTCGAAACTCAGCCTGATTTACACTACTTTGAGATTTAAAATGATGTTTTGGGTCGAGTACCATGTTTTTACTGATTCGGCCGAGGGGCCTTTTAAGTGGTTCTGCTGAGGTGGTTCTGTTGAGGGAGGTCGCGGGCCTGATTGTGAGGTGCTGAGTGTTGTGAGGTGCTGAGTTATATTAGCGCTTGGGCTGAAGAAGCCCCTCCGGAGTCTGTACACACCCCCAGTGAGCATACAGAGTGCCGAGTGCCGAGTGACGAGTGATTGGGAGGCATAAGTGATTGTGAGGTGTTGAGTGACTGTGAGATGCTGAGTGACTGATTATGAGTGACTGTGAGGCATGCCCGGGGGCTGATTATGATACATGTTTTGCCCGAGGGGCCTCTATATGATTCATTTCATTTTCATACTAAATCTTTCGATTTGAAGTTGTTGAAAATGTACATTCTTCAAAGGATTTTTCTAAATTTGGGTTTAAGGCATGATGATTTCATAGATCTATGTTATACTGTTGGAAAGAAAGGTTGTGCATCTTGTGATTTGATGACATTGATTTTATGTGTTTCTTGCTGCTCAGACCTTATTTATTTTCATTACTACTATCTTGGTGTACTCGCATTACTCCCTGCACCTTGTGTGCAGATTCAAGTGTTAAGGCAGGGTGAGCTGTCTATCTGTTCAAGAGATTCTCGGAGGTTTGCGAGGTAGCTGCATTCGTCCGCAGTCCTGCTCCCTCTCCTGCTTACTATTATAGAACTTATTTTTTGTTGAGTTGTATATTTATGTAGATGCTCATGACAAGTGACTCCGGGTTCTCGGGGGTTGTATTTAATATTCAGTATAGCTTTAACTGTTTTATAAATGTTTAAAGGAAACCTTTATGGGTTATCAGTATAGCAAAGATGTAAATGGAAGCTTATTATGATTTGATTGTAGTTTTGGATGGCCTAATTCCACGATCGGCGCCATCACGACTGGCCTAGATTTGGGGTCGTGACATTTTTCTTTTAACTTATACCCGAGTCATCAATGGTTGTATGATTTTTAACATATATGTACACTCCGAATGTAACTAACTCTGGATCATTAATCAAATAATTCCTTTCGTTCCTTCTCAACTTTCTTTACATGTAAGCAATTGCTTTTCCTGATCTTCATGCCCCGTTTTTGCGTGCATACTTAGCTTACCTTAGTGACCACACATATTAGAATTCCATACAACTCATATGATCTTGAATATCACTTCTGATCTTACTCCCCATTCATTAGCCACGGTAGGTGCCACTTTCATATGGGGTGCATGCAACATTGTTGTAAGACCATTCTCTCTTTGGGTCACTGAGCTTAGGTTGAAGCCTTCTTCCTTATTTCCTCAGGTAGTCTTTCATCGTACTATTTAGGGAGGACCCTTTGACTCTTGTAAAGTTGCAAGCTTATTGCATCGTATACTTTGCGGAAATTTTGATGTCTTTCCTCGCCTATAATTATCCTTAGTTACTTACCTCCAAGCCCTTGTTCTTGTAGGGTTGTTTCTGAATTGATATTTTATACTTTCTTCCTAGTAGAACTCTCTTTTATTTCCGTAAAACTCATATGGTACCTTTAACCACCCCGAATCCTTATCTGAATATTTCTCAAGTATTAAAATGTCATAATTGCGGGGCTGAATTCACATTGGGTTTTACTATATTTATCTTGCACGCTCTGCTAATTTATCTATATCCTCTTGACTAGCCATAACTAGGCTCTTCCTGAATCAACTACTAAGTACTCGTTGTCCCATTCTCATATCATTACTCAGTGTAATCTTTCTTCAGTTATTTCCTTTGTCTTAACTTACATCTTGCAATGGCTCTTTACTTATCAATAACATCCCGGGCATAAACCTTGACTTCCTTTCCTTAACTTCGTGCTTGCATAATGTTCTGGAATAGTAGTATAGTTGTAGGCTTTGAATAAGTGCAATCTCATCCCTTTTTCATTTTTATCACATTTTTCCTTTACCATTCCATAATTCCCCCCTTTAGAGAAGTACTAAGATTTAGTGCTACGACGATCTACCTATAGATGTGTTACCTCTAATTCCTTCACATACAGTCCCTTAAGCTTAGCTTTGCTCACATTGATTGCCTTAGGGAAGCGTCTTCCTGGATGACCATTCTTTGAATTTTTCATGAATCATCTTCTGTTTTCCATTCTATTATCGCCGGAACACAATCTAAAATTCTCATGATGCTGGCTATTATCAAATCACTCAGTCCCTAATTCATGTTTAGTTTATCTTGTTCACCGGCCGATACTGACTTCTACTACTCTGGGGTTTAAATCTCCCTTCTGGTAGTCGCGTTGGAGTCACGAACTTATTTCTCGAAATGAGGATATGACTCTATGGCCTATACTCTTTTGTTGTCTCAAGGCCTGGCTCATCTCGTCTTTTCCTTCACTTGACTATATACTCTATAATACAGTCATTTTTTTTGTCCTACCGTTGTCATCCATGTATCACATTAACTCTCTTCTTATTTCCCGTAAACATTCTTGTCTATCACTTTATTCTGAAAACTTTTAACAAGACATTATTTTGCTTTTAGCTCCCCTCGCTCCATCCGTTGGCTCTTCAGGTTGCCTAACATTCTTTATCTACTAGGGACAGGAGCCACACTAAGCTAATACTTATTCGCTAAAGGCTTCCAGTGTATATTTTTTTAGTACTCATATCCAGTTGCACTATTTTAGAGTGCACCATCTGGGTGTCTCATAAGGAGATCTATTTGCACATTTGCAATATCCTTCGAAAATGTCATCTGACGCAAACAATCCATTTATCGAATTGGATTACTCTAGCCCCAGCCTGATCCTGATAACCCGTCCTTCTCTTAAACTATATATGTTAGTTCCTATAGGGCATAACTGAGATTGGTGTGGCCGATTTTACATACATCTGTTACTGTTGACGGTAACTCAAAATGCTTATATCTCCCTTCCTGAATGGTAAAATAATGTTAATATTTATTAACTGGGTACCTCGTGCCCTTCTTCACCTTGCTTTTTACTTGCTGAAACATGTATCTAACTTCCGATTCTGTTACTCCTTTTTACCGTAAGAGTGGATAAGTCTTCTTGCCTTAAAGTTCTTTATCAAGAACCTTACACCTTTTACTACACGCATGATCTGTTGTAGACCTCACATTTACTTATCATAAGCATAATGCAAAATCGAGTTCCTCTAACTCAACACTTCCACAACTATATCTCTTATCGACAGTCTTTCTGAATGTAGCATCATTGTATTACGAATAAGATAGAGTTTAGGAAATTGAGTTCTTACAATTGAGCTCTACCACACGATCTAGAGTAAGAAGAAAGAGTGACAGTCCTAAATTCCATGTAGCTTCCTGCTTATAAGTGTGGTGCACGACACACCCATAAACAAGACTCTACTAGACACGACTTGTAGACTCCCTAGGACAGAATGACTCTAATACCACTTTTGTCACGACCCAAACAGATGGGCCGTGATGGGCACCCGGTACCTTACTCAACCGAGTACCAACACAACGTATCCTTTCGTATCATACTATCATAGATAACTGAATCGGAGAGGCTGCCATGAGATAAGTAGAATACATGTAATATCAACTTATACATAAGACATATGGGCCTATAAGACCAAAATAATCACCCGTACACTGAACATAGGCCGACAAGGCCATATAATATTTTACGTACATGACGGCCGTCTACAAGTCACTAAGAATACATAATTTTTATAAAGGTTAGGAAAGAACCCCACCATACCAAACAATATATGTCTAAATCATACTGACCAAACAAGCAACTCCGGAGCAAATGGAGCGTACCAACACCTTCCGCTGAGATGGCAGCCTACTTGGAGGACTCTTGACCTGTCTATCAAGACCTGCGGGCATGAAACAGAGTGTCCCCAGGAAAAAGAGACGTCAGTACAAGTAATATACCGAGTATATAAGGAATGAAAATCAGTAAATAGACATGAGAGAAACAGAGTAAAAGACTCGATATGTTAGTCTTGATAACTCTGCAAATCATGAAATATTTTTAGTGTCATGCATATGCGTATGAATGTCATGTCGTGCATAGGTACATGTGTTCATAACATTACCAAGCCTGTGAGGGCATCCCATCATATCATCTCGGCCACTGTTGGCAAAATCATCAATGTATACCGGCTGATCAGGTGGTGGTGCGTATATAACACGTAACCATTTCTCATATCCCATATACACACACACACATATACATATACATACATACATACATACATATATATGTGTATATAGCATTGTCTGGTCATGGGTTAATGTATATGTATAAATGAATGCAATTCATGAAAAGTACGTCAATAAAATCTCTCGGAACGTCATTAGACCATCATACCTCTGATTAATGTCATGAAACAAACTTTATCTAATTACGTATTTTCTGATACCCATGAACATATGATACAACAATAAGACATATGGGAATTCAAGAACATAGGCATCTCTAGTACTTTTATGAATAAAGTCATTTATGGAAGTTGTGAATTTGCTCGTTTCATTTGATCAGGCTAAAAGGAAAGAAGGAATAGCCTTAACATACCTTAAATGCTCATAAGAACTCGAGAAGGTTGTAGATGAATATTCAAACTTGGATCAAAATAATTATCCTCAAGGTATTGGCATGAATTCCCAAAGAATTATCCTTAACTAAGCTTGAACATTTATTAATTCCTTCTCCATGTCAAATAAGGGTGTTGAATGTTATAATAGGTTTGCCAAGAATGAGACCACACCAAAATGAAGCAAAAATGGTCAAAAAGGTCCTGTCCAAAAGACAAATAGTTCATTGAAGTATTGAACATATCTGTTCACATTACTATATCTCTTCTTTTCTGTCTTTTTTTTTTCTCCCACAACTACTTCTTATCTTTAACTTTAATTTTATTAAGAAGATATTGACAATTTATGATTGGTAAATCTAAAGCTTGTCACGTATCTTTAATATATATTTGAATGGGTGTGGCTCTGTCACGACCCCAAATCCTAAGCTGGCCGTGATGGCGCCTATCATGGAACTAGGCTAGCCAACTGTTTTAGATATATATATATATATATATATATATATATATATATATATATATATATATATATATATATATATCATAATTTACAACAATTAGCAGATTTTAAAAATAGCAGAATGAGAATAAACAAATACACACTTCCCCAAAACCTGGAGTCAACTGTCATGAGCATCTAAGACTGAAA
>ML348358.1:36196-55794 GCA_005239505.1 Nicotiana paniculata | reverse complement strand
ATATATATATATATATATATATATATATATATATATATATATATATATATATATACTGCTGTAACATGCAGTCCGATCCTTATAACATACACTGCGGCATGCAGCCTGATCCATATAATAGTCGAATGCGGCCACTAGGGGTGTATAGACTCTGGAGGGGCTCCTACATCCTAATAGCTTTATTTTTTGCGGTGTGCAGCGCGATCCCATATGTATATTCCTGCGGCGAGCAGCACGATCCATATTTATAACATATATTGATGCGGCGTGCAACCCGATCCATATATAATCTATATTGTTGCAGCGTGCAGCCCCATCCATATGTAATCTATAACATATATATTATTGCGGCGTGCAGCCCGATCCGTAACTATCCTCACATACTCGGCTCTCGGCCTCACTCACTCATCCTCATAAGCCACTCGAGCAATTCATCTCAACTCACGGGACTCAGCTCAGAATACCTCTCAGAGTTTCAAAATAGTGTGATGACAGTGAAAATAACAACAAGTGGTAAACATGACTGAGTTCACAAATTTTCTATCAGGATGGTGTGAGGATAGTGTAAAAATACCCCTGAGGGTCTAAACAGGTCGGCACGAGGCCCCAAACATGGCTCAAAGGCCATAAACAAGTGTAAACTTCTGAAATACAGGGTGTCGTAAGGTTTCAACACAAATACGCGGCTTAATAGTCGCTACGGGACAGACCAAGTCACAATCCCTATCGATGCACGCCCACACGCTCGTCACCTAGCATGTGCGTCACCTAATTTACCAAAATAATGTATAATACCGGGGTTTCATACCCTCAAGTTTAGAGTTACAACCGTTACTTACCTCAAAACAGCCCAAAAGCTACTCCGCGATGCTCTTGCCCCTCGAATCGGCTCCTAAATGCTCTGAATCTAACCAAAACCAGATTAACATCATCAATATACACTAAAGGAACAAAACCCAATCGATGCCTATCAATCTAAAGCACAATTCCCGAAATTGGCCAAACCCGAGCCCCGGGCCCACGTCTCCGAATTCGATGAAAATTGCAACACAAGAATCCTTATCCCTTCACGAGTCTACACATATAAAGTGCATCACAATCCAACCACAAACAACTCCTATATTCCTTTATTACAAGTCTCAATTTCCCAAGCCCTAAACCCCCAATTTATGCCATTTAATCCACAAATTCCAAGCCTAATCCGTCACATAATAACATAGAAACGAGTTTATAGTCCGAGAAACTTACCTCAACTGAAGACTCTCGAATTTCTCCTTCAAATTGCTCCCAAATTGGCCCAACCCGCATGCAAAAATGAAAGAAATGCCAAAATTTTGTGGAGGCACCTATTTATACATCATGCCTAGTTAATCCGCACCTGCAGCCAATTCTTCGCACCTGTGGACCCGCACCTGCGGTCCCAGGTGCGCACCTGCGCAATCCCACTAAAAATCCAATCTCGCACCTGCGGTGCCTCACCCGCATCTGCGGCTTCGCAGGTGCGGCCCATGCCTCGCACCTACGACTTCCTCCAGCCTAGATTTTTTTCGCACCTGCGCAAAGACCTTCGCATCTACGGCCATCGCACCTGCGGCTCCCCATCTGCAGGTGCGGCCACACCAGTAAAATGACACCAACAGCAAATTTGCTGCAAATTCCTAAATCCAAACTTCCGTTAACCATCCGAAATCAATCCCGAGCCCCTCGTGGCCCCAAACAAGCATACCAACACATCCCATAATCTCATTCGAACTTAGTCGATCCTTTGAAACACCAAAAACCACGCAAAAACACCAAAATCACATCAAATTCAAGCCTATGAACTTTGAAACTTCTAAATTTTGCCAATGATGCTGAAACCAACCAAAACACACCCGATTGACCTAAAACTTTGCACACATTTCCAAAATAACGTTATGAACCTGCTCCAACTGTGGGAATTCCATTCCGATCCCGATAGCTTATTTTCCCCTGCCGATCGGAAATCGCCAAAAACTAACTTTTGCCAATTCAAGCCTAATTCCCCACCGTACATCAGAACTTCATTCCGAACACCCTCTTAAGTCACCTAACGAAGCTATCCGATCCATAAAATCCACATTCCAAGGTCATTTACCAACAAGTCAACTCCCAATTGACCTTTTTCAACTATTAAGCTAATATAAGAGACTAAGTGTCTCTGTTCTCATTACGACCACTCCAAACCCGAACCAACCGACCCAACACAACATAAATAATATAAGAAACATATGATAAAGAAGAAATGGGGGAAACAGGGCTAATCTCACAGAACGACCGACCGGGTCGTTACATCATCCTCCTCTTAAACAAACGTTCTTCCTCGAACGGGTCTAGAAATATACCTGGAGCCTCAAATAAGTGAGGATATCTAATCCGCATCTCTGGCTCGGTCTCCTAGGTGGAATCCTCAACCGGCTGTCCTCTCCACTGAACCTTCACTGAAGCTATATCCTTAGACCTCAGCTTTCTGACCTGACGACCCAAAATAGCCACTAGATCTACCTCATATGACTTATCACCCTCGAGCTGAACCATGCTAAAGTCCAAAACATGGGACGAGTCACCAACATACTTCTGGAGCATCGAAACATGGAACACCGTATGAATACTCTAAGCTGGGATGCATAATAAGCATGTAAGCCACCTCCCCAATCCTTTGAAGCACCTTAAATGGCCCAATAAACCGGGGACTCATCTTTCCCCTCTTCCCGAACCTCATAACACCCTTCATGGGTGACACCTTCAGCAGCACCTTCTCCCCAACCATGAAAGACTCATCTCAGACCTTTCGGTCCGCATAACTCTTATGCCTAGACTGCGCCGTATGAAGCCGCTCCTGAATGAACTTCACCTTACCCAACGCATCCTGAAACAGGTTTGTGCCCAATAGCCTTAGCTTCGCCCGGCTCAAACCAACCAATCGGAGATCTGCACCTCCTACCATATACAACCTCATACAGAGCCATATGGATACTTGACTGATAACTATTATTATATGCAAACTCCGCGAGTGGCAAAAACTGGTCCCATGAACCCCCAAAAACAATGACACATGCATGCAAGATATCCTCCAAAATATGAATAGTACGCTCCGACTGCCCGTCGGTCTAAGGATGAAACTATGTGCTCAACTCAACCCGAGTACCTAATTCCCTCTGCACGACCCTCCAAATCTGAGATGTGAGCTGAGTACCTCTGTCAGAAATGATAGAAACTGGAACCCCATGCAATCAGAAATTCTCCCTTATATAAATCTCAGCTAACCGCTCTGAAGAATAAGTAGTACCAAAAGGAATGAAGCGCGCGGACTTGGTCAACCGATCCACAATAACCCATATAGAATCAAACCTCCTCGAAGTCCGTGGGAGTCCACCTAAGAAGTCCATGGTGATTCGCTCCCACTTCCACTCCAGAATATCTAATCTCTGAAGCAATCCATCCGGTATCTGGTGCTCATACTTGACCTGATGATAGTTGAGACACCGAGCCACGAATTCAACAATATCTCTCTTTATCCGCCTACACCAGTAATGTTGTCTCAGATCCTGGTACATCTTTGCGACACCTGGATGGATTGAATACCGCGAACAATGGGCCTCAGCTAGAATCAAATCTCGAAGTCCATCCACATTGGGCACACAAATCTGGCCCTGCATCCTCAGGACCCCATCATCACCAATAACCACATCCCTGGCATCACCGCGACGGACCCTGTCCTGAAGAATGAGCAAGTGTGGATCATCATACTGGCGTGCTCTAATCTGATCGTAAAGAGAAGACCTGGAGGATACATAAGCCAATACCCCCGGGGACTCTGATAAATCCAATCTCACCAACTGACCCGCTAAAGCCTGAACACCAAGTGCTAAAGGTCAGTCTGCTGCCCGCTCTGCGACTCACGGCATCGGCCACTACATTGGCCTTCTCCAGATGATATAGAATAGTGAGGTCATAATCCTTGAGAAGCTCCAACCATCTCCTCTAATGCAAATTTAGATCCTTCTGCTTATGCAGATGCTGCAAGCTACGGTGATCAGTCAAAATCTCAAAATGCCTTCCATGTAAATAATGACGCCAAATCTTCAAGGCGTGGACAATAGATTCTAGCTCAAGATCGTGCACTGGATAATTATTCTCGTGCACCTTCAACTGTCTGAACGCGTAGGCAATTACCCCACAGTCCTACATCAAAATCGCTCCAAGGCCAACTCTCGAGGCATCACAGTAAACTGTATAGGAACCTGAACCCGTAGGCAAAAACCAATACCAGAGTCGTAGTCAAAGTTGACTTGAGCTTCTGAAAGCTCTCCTCACACTCCTCAGTCCACCTGAACTGAGCACCCTTCTGGGTTACTCTGGTCATAGGTGCTGCAATAGATGAAAATCCCTCTACGAAACGGCGATACTACCCTGCTGAACTAAGGAAACTGCGAATCTCGGTAGCTGATGACGGTCTAGGACAGCTTTGCACCGCCTCTGTCTTCTTTGGATCAACCTGAATACCCTCACTGGACACCACGTGCACCAAGAACGCTACTGAAAAATACCTTGGCACCCTGCAACTGATCAAACAAGTAATCTATACGAGGCAAGGATACCGGTTCTTCACCGTAACTCTGTTCCGCTGCCGATAATCAATACACATGCGCATAGAACCACCCTTCTTCTTCACAAACAACACCGGTGCACCCCAGGGTGACACACTAGGCAAATGAACCCCTTATCTAGGAGTTACTGAAGCTTCTCCTTTAATTCCTTCAGCTCCACTGGTGCCATACGTTAAGGTGGAATAGAAATAGGTTGAGTGCCTGGCACCAGGTCAATTCCAAAATCAATGTCCCTATCAGGTGGCATGCCTAGTAGGTCTGCAGGAAACACGTCCAGAAAGTCATGAACCACAGGAATCGAGTCAATAGCGGGAGTCTCGACGCTGACATCCCTTACAAAATCTAGATATGATAAACACCCCTTCTCAACCATGCGATGGGCCTTCATGTAGGAAATCACCCTGCCAGGCACATACTCAGAAGAACCTCTCCACTCAACCCTCGGACATCCTGGCATAGATAAGGTCACGGTCTTAGCATGACAATCAAGGACAACATGACAAGAAGATAACCAATCCCTGCCCAATATCACATCAAAATCGATCATGATGAGTAACAGTAGGTCCACTCGGGTCTCCAGACCCCTAATAGATACCATACACGATTGATACACACAGTTCACAACAATAGTATCGCCCACCGGAGTCGACACATGAACAGATGTAACTAAAGACTCACGGGGCATATCTAGAAAATGGGCACAATATGATGAAACATAGGAATACGTAGAACCAGGGTCAAATAAAGCCTAAGCATCTCGGCGACAAACTGAGACAATACTTGCGATCACTACATCGAAGGCCATAGCATCTGGCTTGGCTGGAACCGCATACATACAGGCCTGACCTCCACCTACTCGACCTCCCCCTCTAGGGTGGCCTCTAGCTGACTGGCTACCACCCCTGGCTGCTTGGATGGGTGGTGAAATAACTGGAGCTGAAGTCAAAGGCTGGCTCCTCAGCTGAGATGGGCCTCCAAGAAGATGAGGACACTGCCTCCTCATATGCCCGAACTCTCCACTCTCATAACAACTCCCTAGAGCTGGAGACAGGGACTGAAAAGAACCCCTGACACCAGAATGGCCACTAAGAGAACCGTGCATAGAGGAACCCTGAACTGATGGTGCTCGAGCTGCACTCTGGGCTGGAAGGGCACTGAATGAAGAACGACCTAGCTGGGAACTGCGAGGACCATGCCCCGAAGATGCACAACTACAGGATGAGCGGACTGACCGAGGAGGCCTGGACGAACGACCTCTACCATGCTGAATCTGCCCCCTGGAAGGAGCACCACTAGAACCACCCGATCCACGAGGCCTCTTGTCCTCCCTCTCTTCCTGCTCCTGGCAGCGAACCGACTTAGTATCTTGAGAAATATCAACAACCTGCTTGAAGGTAGCACCTGATACTCTCTCCCGAGTCATAAAAAGGCGGAGCTGATAAGTAAGGCCATCCACGAACCTCCTAATCCTCTCCTTATCAGTAGGAAACAAATCGGTGGCATGGCGATCCAACTCTAAAAACCGCATCTCATACTGCATCACTGATAGCTCCCCCTGACGCAGCTGCTAAAAATGCCTGCACTGCTCCTCCTTGTGAGACTAGGGTACATACTTCTCCAAGAAGATAGTGGAGAATTGCTGCCAGGTGAGGGGTGCTGAACCAACAGGCCTACGCCTCTCAAAAGACTCCCACCAAGTGAAAGTAACACTAGAAAATTGAAAAGTAGCAAACGAGACCCCACTGGTCTCCAGAATCCCAGCAGTACGAAGCATCCACTGACACTTATCCAGAAAACCCTGGGCATCCTCACACTCAACACCACTGAATGTCGGAGGCTGAAGTCTACTAAACCTCTCCAGCCTACGCTGCCCATCATCTGGCATAGTTGGAACCAGGAAATCCTGAACTGGAGCAACCGGTTGGGCTGGAACCGCCCCCCGTGTCTGATGGCCCTGAGTAACCTGCTCAGGTATCCGGGCAACTGGAGTCTGACTACCTCCCCCAGCATGAGAAGTAGCGGCAACTGCCTGAGCAAGGGTGGTACATAATGTCAAGATCTTAGCCAAGGTCACTTGAAGACCCGGAATAACAATGGGCACTGCCGGTGCCTGAGCCTGTCCCGCTGGAGAATCTGCAGCGGGAACCTGATCCTGAATAGTAGGGGGATTAACTGGTACTACCCTGGCTACCGCACGGGCTTACCCCTACCTCTACCACGGCCTCGACCCCTCGCTGGTCTAGCTGGTGGCTGATCACCCTGATCGGTAGCGCGAGTCCTCACCATCTGTGAGAGAAGGAAACAACAGAAGTTTATATTTCCAGAATCAACAAAATCGCACGACAGAATTCAAGAAAAATGAGATTGTTCCTAAGGGTTCTGCAGCCTCTCGAAGATAAGTACAGACGTTTCCGTACCGATTCGCAAGACTCTACTAAACTTGCTCATGACCGTTGAGTCCTATGTAACCTAGGCTCTGATACCAACCTTTCACGACCCCAAATCCTAAGCCGGTCGTGATGGTGCCTATCATGGAACTAGGCTAGCCAACCCTTATAGACTATCATAATGTTTCATAATTTCCCAAAACTAGCAGATTTGAAGCAGCAAAATGAGATAAATGATTTATACACTTCCCCAAAACTTGGAGTCAACTGCCATGAGAATCTAGGACTGTAAATACAATGTACAGTAAGGTGCCCTGCTACTACAAAAACCTGAAGTACG
Source organism: Nicotiana paniculata (assembly GCA_005239505.1). Classification (NCBI taxonomy): domain Eukaryota; kingdom Viridiplantae; phylum Streptophyta; class Magnoliopsida; order Solanales; family Solanaceae; genus Nicotiana; species Nicotiana paniculata. The sequence continues at coordinate 48,439 of ML348358.1, read as the reverse complement.
AAAGACAAAAACTATGAACTGAGGAAAGGAAGGGAGGTGAGCTGGGGACGCTGAGCAGATACCTCAATCCTCAAACAAACTCCAAGCACGCCCGAAAATCAACTAGTGAGATGATCCAGTACCTGGATCTGCACATAGAGGTGCAGAGAGTAACGTGAGTACGCCAACTCAGTAAGTAATCAAAGTAACAAAAAAAACTTGCGTGTAGTGACGAGCATTTATAAATCATGTAAATCCATATAATGAGTAACAGTGGAAAGAAATAAATCAAGTCAGGAATCTACATTCCAAATATTTCATAAAACTCCAGTTTCCATTTAAAAATCTCGTATAAAAACATTTATCCAACATTAGCATCAGAGGCTCAGTGTAAAAAAGAGTGAAAACAGTAGTTTCATAAAATATAAACCCCTCAGGAACAATATCACTCACAAATAAAGCCTCTCGTGAAAGCCCCTCAGTCACTCGTGACGCCACTATCAGTATCTCATGCTCACACTAATCACTCGTAATTAGCAAGTACCATGAATACACACAACTGCTACGATGGGCAACCCGATCCGATACACACACACACACACACGCAAACACACACACACACACACACACACACACACACATATATATATATATATATATATATATATATATATATATATATATATACACTGCTGCGGCGTGCAACCTGATCCTTATAACATATGCTGCAGTGTGAAGCCCGATCATATAATAACATACGCTGCAGCATGAAGCCCACTGGGAGTGTACAGACTCCGGAAGGGATCCTACAACCCAAGCGCTATATTTGTTGTGGCGTGCAGCCCGATCCCATATGTATATTGATGTAGCGTGCATCCCGATCCATATATATAACATATATTGTTGCGGCGTGTAGCCCGATCCATAAATAATCTATATTGCTGCGGCGTGCAGCCCGATCCATATGTAATCTATAACATATATATTGATGCGGTGTGCAGCCCGATCCGTAACTATCCTCACATACTCGGCTCTTGGCCCCAATCAGTCATCCTCACATACTCGGCTATCGGCCTCACAAGCCACTCGAGCAATTCATCTCAACTCACGGGACTCAACCCAGAATACCTCTTAGAGTTTCAAGACATTGTGATGACAGTGAAAGTAACAAGTGGTAAACATGACCGAGTTCACAAATGTTCTATCAGGATGGTGTGAGGATAGTGTAAAAATACTCCTGGTGGTCTAAACAGGTCGGCACGAGGCCCCAAATATGGCTCACAGCCCATAAAAGAGTATAAACTTCTGAAATACAGGATGTCGTAAGGTTTCAACTCAAATACGCGAATTAATAGTCTCTACGGTACGGACTTAGTCACAATCCCTATCGGTGCACGCCCACACGCTCGTCACTTAGCATGTGCGTCACCTCATTTACCAAAACAACGTAAAATACCGGGGTTTCATATCCTTAGGTTTAGAGTTACAACCGTTACTTACCTCAAAACAACCCAAAAGCTACTCCGTGATGCTCTTGCCCCTCGAATTGGCTCCCAAATGCTCCAAATCTAATCAAAACCAGATTAACATAATCGATATACGCTAAAGGAACAAAACCCAATCGAAAGCTATCAATTTTAAGCATAATTCCCGAAATTGGCCAAACTCGAGCTCCGGGCCCACGTCTCGAAATTCGATAAAAATTGAGACACAAGAATCCTTATCCATTCCCGAGTCTACACATATAAAGTCCATCACAATCCAACCACAAACAACTCCTAAATTCCTTAATTACAAGTCTGAATTTCCCAAGCCCTAAACCCCCAATTTATGCCATTTAATCCAAAAATTCCAAGCCTAATCCATCACATAATAACATAGAAACGAGTTTATAGTCCGAGAAACTTACCTCTACTGAAGACTCTCAAATTTCTCCTTCAAATTGCTCCCAAATTGGCTCAACCCGCATGAAAAAATGAAAAAAATGCCAAAATTTCACGGAGGCACCTATTTATACTTCCTGCCCAGTTAATCCGCACCTGCGGTCCCAGGTGCGCACCTGCACAATCCCACTAAAAGTCCAATCTCGCACCTGCGGCTTCGCAGGTGCGGCCCATGCCTCGCACCTACGAATTCCTCCAGCCTGGCCTCTTTTTGCACCCGTGCAAATACTTTCGCACCTACGGCCATCGCACCTGTGGCTCCCCATCTGTAGGTGCGGCCACACCAGTAAAATGACACCAGCAGCAACTTTGCTGCAAATTCCTAAACCCAAACCTCCGTTAACCATCCGAAATCAATCTGTAGCCTCTCGGGGCCCCAACCAAACATATCAACACATCCCATAACCTCATTCAAACTTAGTCGAGCCTTCGAAACACCAAAATCACATCCAATTCAAGCCTATGAACTTCGAAACTTCTAAATTTTGCCAATGATGCCGAAACCAACCAAAACACATCCGATTGACCTGAAAATTGGCACTCATATCCAAAATGATATTATGAACTTTCTCAAATTGTTGGAATTGCATTCGACCCCGATAGCCTATTTTCCCCTACCGACCAGAAATTGCCAAAAACTAACTTTCGCCAATTCAAGCCTAATTCCTCACCAGATATCAGAACTTCATTCCGAACACCCTCCTAAGTCCCAAATTACCTAATGAAGCTATCCGAGCCATAAAATCCACATTCCGATGTCGTTTACTAATAAATCAACTCACAGTTGACTTTTTTTAAATTATTAAGCTAATTTAAGAGACTGAGTGTCTCTGTTCTCACTGCGACTACTCCGAACCCGAACCAACCGACCCAACACAACATAAAAAGACTAAGAAACATATGATAAAGTATAAATGGGGGAAATGGAGCTAATCTCATGGAATGACTGGCCGGGTCGTTACAGCATAGCTACGCATGTCATCTAAACTATAAAAGCGGCTATTTCGAGGGGAGAGAAAAAGATGAAATTTTGGCCAAGGGTTTTAGTTTTAGAAAGAAGGAGGAACTATCCAACCATGAATAAACATCAAAGTAAGTTTATTTGGTATAATAATGATTATGTAAAGTCATTTGAAATAACACTAACATTATTATGGATCAAAATTCATAGAAAATGGGTTGAATCTTCAAGAACACCAAAAAGAGGAAAGCGAGATTCTACCATCAAGAGGTAATTTCTTTACTTGAGTTTCACATATATGATATTGGAGGATGGGTAGAAAGTTTACAAATTTTATTTGAAGTTATAATGGAGTATTATATAAACCCTAGGAGTGGGTCTTGAAAATAATATTTTGAATGAAAAAGAAGGTGAATAGTGGTGGGTTGATATAAAGAAAATTTTTTTAATTTTTTAATAATGCCGATAAAATCATAACATATATTATGGACGAATTGAAGGGTTAATCTCCATTTGGATAAGAAATAACACTAGTTTATGAAATTTATGTTCTTGAACCTAGAGTGTAACAACCTACCGGTCGTTTTGAGCTTTAGAATTTTCATTCAGTAATTTAAGGTCTTGAGAATCTTAGTATTATATATTATAACTTGTGTGTATGGTCGGTTTCAGTTTTCAGGCAATTCAGGATTGAATTGGAAGAATGATCCTTGTTTTATAAGCTTAAGTGATAAGAGTTAATCCTTATTATGACTTGTGTGTATGGTGTTTTGTTGATTCCAACAGCTTCCTATGATGATTTTATACTTCGGCGTATGTCCGGATTTAAATTGTGATGTGTGTAAGTTGATTTGATGCTTTTTGACGAAAGCTTAAAAGTTGAAGGTTTGGAATGTTGAGAGGGGATCGGGAGTTGAATTTATTGATATTGGGTTCAGACTATGATTTTGGGAGTTGGTATATGTCCGCTGTGTCATTTGGGACTTTCATGCGAAATTTGGGGTCATTCCAAGTTCATTTGATATAACTCGGCGCGAGCTGTAGAAGTTGGAAGTTCTTTAGGCTTGAATTGAGGCTTGAATCATAGTTTTGATGTTGGTTGGTGTGGTTTGAGTCCTCTAGTAGGTCCGTGTTATGTTATAAAACTTGTTGGTATGTTTGGATGGGGTCCCGGAAGCTTCAGGTGTGATTCAGACAAATTTCAGATCATTTACAAGCTAAATCTTTCATTGTCAAGTTTATCATTCTTTGACCGATGTTATTAGTACATATTATGTCCACCACTTTTGATTTACTATTATATGTATTCAATTGAAGTTGTTAGTATACATCACGCCTTTCATTGTTAAGGTTAATCCATAAGCAAGTAATGGAAGTTGGACTTATTGAGAGTTATTTATCTATTTTAGTTGAAGTTGTTTTATGGAGTATCCTTTATTGTTGAGTTATTTTCCGTTTAATTCTGTTGTTATTGAGTTTATTGTTCACATCGTGGTTGATCCGTGGGCTATGTGGTGTGGTGACATCAGTATTGTTGTTTTGGAATGCTTCTGGTCTATGGGCACTTAGGGTACGAATTGATATGTCGTGTTGTTGTGATGTTAGCATGTGTGGATTTTTGTGTAGAATGATTGTTGTAATTCACATCATAAGGGTGGAATATCACTGTTGTTGATTATGAAGAGTGATACAGGTGCTATTGTGTTTATTGTCTGGGCGGAGCATTAACGGTGGCTATTATGAGGAGTGATACGGGTGGCTATTGTGTTTATTATCTGGGCGGTGTGATGAGGGTGACTATTATGCAGAGTGATATAGGTAGCTATTGTGATGTATTTTCTAGTGATAAAAGTGGCTATATGATATTATCAATGTGGAGAGACAATGGTGGCTATGTCAGGGATGATATGTGATGGCTTGGAGCATAATGCTAATGATAATCGTGTGATGGTGTTTTTTTCTTGTGTATGTCATGCACCTTACATGACTTGTTGTGTTGTTTTCAATGAACTCCTCAATGTCCTTGATATTACTTGTTGACTTGTATCGTAATAGTACACTCACACAAGCATACACCGTAGCATGCCGTTTACACCAGTTCAGGAGTATGAAACTTGACATTTAGTGATCATGCACATATATTCTTGTATTATCTACTTCCATTGTGATATGGAGCATGTGACCATGCAGGTGAATTATGATATTAAGCTTATGACCACGCTGGGCGAATTGTAATGGTGAGCCTGTGACTATGCTGGGAGGATTGAGATATTGGCACGTGAGTTGTCTGTGCGATTGTGATTGATAATGTGGTCATGAGGTTCCATGAGTAGTTGATTTGTGATTTGGGGATTCGTGACTTGTAAACTTGAGATGAGGTATCTCGGAGTCATTTTGTTGTGAAACTTGTGCTTGAATGACTTAATTGTTCGGTTCTCACTTGTTTTCTTTATTTGGTTTCACTGGTACTTTAACGGTCTTCTGATTATTTTACTGTTAGTATCACATGTTTACTCCTTGTTCCCATTTATTGATTCGTGTTCTCTTTATTAGCTTTATACATATATACTGCACATGTTATTATGACTTGTAGGTATCTTGACTAGTACTTCATCACTACTCCACCGAGGTTATTCTTGATACATACTGGGTACCGACTGTGGTGTAATCATAATACGCTTCTATAGCAAATCCAAGTATTGGAGATATTGGACTCAGGCAAAGTTAGCTTCTTGATCGTGAGGATTCAAGGTAGAGTTTCTTGGTCGTCGTAGTCCCTTGGAGTCATTTTTCTTTTGATTGTATTGTTAATTCGTTGTCCAAACATTATTGTATTTTTTTTTTTGATATATTTTTATGTATTTATCTAGAGTTCGTGACTCTGTACGACGTTGTCTTGGGAGGATTGTTGTCATTATCACCACGTAGGTGTCACATTTATTTTTGTATTTACATTAAACTCTATTTTAAAACATCATGTTTAACTAGTTTAACTGTTGTAAGTAATCGCCTTACCTAGTCTTAGCGAATAGGTGCCATCACGACGCCTATCGTGGGATTTTTTTTGGGTCATGACAAATAGGTATCAAAGCTTTGGGTTCATAGGTTCTATGAGTCCCAAGAAAGTTTAGTAGAGGTTTGCGGATCGGTAAAACGACGCCCGCACTTATCTTCGAGAGGCTACAAAACTATTTTCAAAATTCCACTTCTTTCGTTCTTATCATGCGGATTCATTGCTTTTAGAGTTTGAAACTTTTTATTTCCATTCTCTCACAGATGGTGAGAACACGCACTACCAGATCAGTTGAGCAAACACCCGCACCCTGTAACACCCCGTAAGTCCAGAATAGTTGTGGATGCGTTAAATGAGTATTAATGCGATATTTTAGACATATGAAGTCCTATCGGGATGAGTATGGGTGTAAACAATAGTTTTAGAATCAAGAACAAGAGTGAGGTGCATAAAATTCAATAGAATCGACTAAGTTTATGGGAGGTACGTTTTATAGCTAGACAGTGCAAGGCCATAAAAAATCACGGCCATAGATAATGCAAGGCACTGTCCAGGGCATTAACATCATCGCCCCTGATAGTGCAAGGCACTGTAACATCAGTGACCCTGATAGTGCAAGGAAATGTAACCTCAGCGCCCCAGGCACTGTAACTTTAGCGCCCTAGACAATGCAAGGTACTGTAGTTTTGGCGCCTCTTATGGCGCCATGCACTGTAAGTATGGAGCCCCTGATGGTGCCTCGCACCAGCGCTGCTTATCCGAGTTATTTTTATCTTTCTTCTCAATTTTAGTACGTGTTCACTTATTTAAAAGCCCTACCTCGTTCCTACACACCCCAAACACGAATTCCTTCTCTAGAAAAGGGAGCTCTCAAGAACCCAACTTCCCCAAGGTCCCTCCATCATCCAAGATAAGTTCAAATGATGATTCTAAGTTAATTTCAATTCTCCAACACCTTATTAACATGGGAAAATCATTCCACTAATTAGATATTCAGTTGAGATACTATTGTCGAGAAAGGAAACCCTAGAACTCAAATTCAAGAGGAGCAAACTTTGAAAAGGTAATGCTTCTACTTCCTAATCATTTATAGCTATGAATTGATGAGTTTTTGGGAGAATACCGAATGGGTTTGATAAAGAGAACCATAAGAACTATGCTAGGGTTTTGGATTGTTGAATTATGATTGTTGTAGACATTTGGGTGATGAGAAATGGTGTTAGTTACATCTATTTGGGATTATAGAATCACCTAGAAGTAGTAGAATGAGAACTTAGTGAATAAATGACCAATTACTAAGGTATATGAGGAATTACACCCATAAGGTGTTTGAAAAATTCCTAAGCTACCAAAAGGTGAGCCATAGTGCTAATATTGGTTCCTCTTGATATATTGCCATTGATTATTGTTGATAAAGGCGATGAAACATTGTGGTACGCTTAAAAGGACCAGAGTCAAGGTATGTGAGACTAACTCTCTATGTTTGGGAATGTTAATGGTTGTCTCTACATTACGTTTTTACAATGTTATTAATTTCCTCAGAAATATAGTTAAGTCTAGTTCCTTGAATAGTTGCAGAACTTTTATTCTCTAGCTTCATAACTCGTTCATGACTTTCATTCTGAACGTTATGAGCTCAGTGCGTATTCAGTATAGACTTGGTTTTGATTCCCTTGAGTCTTAGTATAGATTATTCAGTATGTCATAAACAATTGAAGTTTCAATGTTCATAATCAGTTCAAGAATACATGTCTCAGTCTAGTCCTATTCAGTATTCCAGTACTATTGAACTCAGTGTGATTAAGTATTCCAGTATCAAATTAACTCAGCGTGATTCAGTATTTCAGTATTATGTATTGCAGTATGATTTTCAGTTCCTAATTTTAAATCCTTGAATGTTGAACACATGTATTTGGCCCTGAGGCCGCAGATTATACTTTATGCATCTTTGGTCCTGGGGCCGCAGTTATGTACACGTATACTTGGGCCCGAGGCTACAGTTTGTGCGTACACACATACACACGCATATATATATATATATATATATATTCAATTAAACAGGTTGTTCATCATTTAGAAGAGGGAGTATTCATATCCTTACTTCCTTTATTGAGTTCAGTTATCAGTTATCATCTCAGTTATCAGTTGTCTGTTATCAGCTATCAGTTATTCTTATAGTTTCACTTTTAGTAGTTATCCTTTCAGTTATCAGTTATGAGATATCATTTCAGTTATCAATTATAAGTTATCATTTAAGTTTCAGTTTCAGCATTTATCATTTCAGTTTTTTGTTATCAGTTCTCAGTTACCAGCTCAGTTTCAATTTTAGTACTTATAGTTCTTTTTTCCAGTTGTTTTACATACTAGTCAAATTCAAATGTACTGACATCTCTTTTGCCTGGGGCCTGCCTCTCACGATGCAGATAATGATTTACAGGTTGACGATTTAGAGCGCTAGGATTTTCGTACCAGCTGTTTGGTGATTCCTAGTACTTTCGGGGCATTATCATCACTTTGCAGTCTTTCAGTATATGTAGATAGTCAGTGTTTTTATTACTTCATTAGAGGCTTCATAAACTAGAGTAACAATTAGACAAAGTCACATTATTTTCATGTTAAGAAATGTTGACTACAAATATGTTTTAGACTTGTATTAATGTTTCAACACTTTGATTTATATAATTCAGACATTTAGTGTATCAGCATATGTTAGTCTATATTCCTCCTTCAGTATGTTATGATATCACATGTTGATTCAACCAGCCAGTTGATTCGCTCGGTCACATGTAGTCAGGCACCGAGTATCGTGTTATGTCTAGGCCCAGGTTCGGGGTGTGACACACCCCCTGCTAGAGCTACGAGAGGTCGGGGCCGAGGTAGAGGTAGAGGAGGGGCACATGCCACAACTAGAGCACCTAGCAGAGCATCAATAGATGAGCCACTAGTAGCTATGGTGTAGGGGGGACAGGCACCGGAGGCGCGTGTTGCTACCCTTGACTTCAAGATACTTTAGCGCAGTTCTTGAGCATCTTTGCTAAATTGGCTCAGGCGAGATTGATCCCAGTTGTATCAGCCACTTTGCAGATTGAGGGAGGAGCTTAGACTCCTGCCACTCGTACTCCAATGCAACAGGCTCACACTGGTCAGGTTATGAGTGTTATGCCAGTACAACATAGTTATTCTAGTTCAGCCTGAGGTCAGGCAAAGGGCATCAGAAGAGGAGTAGAAGAGGCTTGAGAGGTTCAAGAGGTATGATCCACCTAATTTCAGTGTCACAGCTACCGAGGATGCATAGGGTTTTCTAGAGAAATGTCACCGTATTATCCACACCATGGGTATTATGGAGGTGAGCAGAGTTGCTTTTACTAAATTTCAGTTGTCAGGAGCAGCATATCATTGGTGGCAGGCTTATGAGGAGGGTAGGCCAGCTGATGCAAAACCACTCATTTGGACTCAGTTTCAGATATGTTTTTGAGGGAGTTTGTTCCCCAGACCCTTAGGGACGCATGGCACATAGAGTTTGAGTGACGGTGCCAAGGCACTATAAAAGTGTGGGAGTATGCCATTAGGTTCAGTGAACTGTCCCGACATGCACCTACCTTGATTTCTACAGTTAGAGAGCGAGTCCGCATATTTATTGAGGGGCTCATTTATGGTCTTAATTCAGCATGACTCGAGAGTTCGAGACTGGTACTCCATTTCAGCAGGTTGTGGAGATTTCCAGGAGACTAGAACATATTTAGTGTGAGTAGAGGGAGGATAAGGAGTCTAATAGGTTTTGAGGTTCTAGAGGATTTAGTGGATTCTACTCTTCATCTATGACCCATCACGGCGGAGGCTTAGGCAGTCGGCCAGTCCACTTTGTACTTTATACTACCCGTGGTACTCTAGCTAGTCAGGGACCTAAGGGTACTCCTACGAGGCAGTCATATTTTAATGCACCACCCGAGGTTACTATAGTGGTTATCCCAGTCATCAAGTACAGAATCAGTACAAGCAGCCTCACCAGCAGAGGGGTTGTTATGAGTGTGGTGATACTAGGCACATCATGAGGGATTGTGCCAAACTCGGGAGAGGTGGATTTAATTAGGGCACTAATGCTATGGGCTCCATTCCAGTTGCTACTCCACCTCACAACAAGCCAGAGGTGGAGGACAGGCGGGTAGAGGGTGTCCTAGAAGGGTAGGCCTGACCCATTGACATGCTTTCCCTGGTAGGGTTGGGGCTGCTACACCAGATGATGTCGCTATTGGTATGGTTTCGATCTGGCATAGAGGAGAATTAGTCTCATTTGATCCAGTCTTATTTATCGGTGGGGGTCCTCCTATCTGCTTCATATATGGGTGGGCTTTGTGATTCTTGTACTTTACTTATATGTTTGCCTCTATTGAGAGATTCTATAGTGGTAGCCCGTGTCTTCCATGTTGGTTCGTTCACTATTGAAATCTATGCGGATAGAATAAACTTTCTATTACTCTTTACGATAGGTTTTGATGTGATTTCTGGATGGTTAAGTTACGATTTGTGATTTAGGTGCTATACCGTTAGGAGAAGACAGTTATGTGTTGTGATTTTATTTTGCAAAATAGAGTTAGTGGAAGGTTTCAGTTGGTGTGATTTGTATTCTACTTGTGATTCAGAGCTGAGGATAGGGTCCTCGTATTCCCGTGTGGATTGATTTGTTTATACTGGGCTATGTGCCGCATTTGAGTTATATTAGGACGAGATCCTTGTGATTAGTTCATATGTTTTATTTTTCCCTTGGGAAGTTGATTCTTAGTATGATATTGATTGGGAGTTGTACTTGTTGGACTTGTTTGATATTTCTCTCATATGTTTCTCTTTCCACATTTAGTCATGTTCGAGTTGTGGTTGTCCGGTTTAGATTGGCAAGGTGTGTGACAGGTGATGTTGGGTGTGACTTGTTGATTGTGTGAGTGTATATGAGATCTTCATGTTTCTTACAACATTAAAAGTGTTGGTAAGGTTTGGGACAAGATTTTAGATTATATGAGGTTATTTGCCGATGCTGGATTTGATTATGGGTAGTTATTATAGTTTGAGTTGTTGCTATGGGCATATGGGTGATGTGTATCTGTTGTGTGGTTATACCTTATGGGTTTATGAATGAGCTGTTTCAGTTGGTTGAAATTGATATCCTATGTTTACGTGGGAATCGGTTCTTTGGGGGGATATGTTGAAAATTTGGTTCTAAGGCTTACGGTATGGGTGGAAAGAATAGTCTTCAGTTGTGATGTTGTTGTCGGGCTTATATGGATTAGGGTGATGTGGGATCACCCATGAATATATTATGGTGATTTCATTAAGTGATTTGATGACTTTAGAACGACTCTTGGCACATTCGAGGGTGAACGTTTGTTTGGGGGGGATATAACCACCCAAACAGTTCTTTTGAGCTTTAGCATTTATGTTTGGTGTTTCAAGGTCTTGAGAAGCTTCATATTATGTATTATGACTTACTTGTATGGTCGGTTTCGGTTCATGGATGATTCAAGATTTAATTGGAAGATGATCGTTATTTTAGAAGCTTAAGTGGTAAGAGTTTACCAGAGTTTTACTTTTGTGGAGACGACTATGAAATTGTGTTTTGATGATTCCAATAGCTTAGTATGGTGATCTTACACTTAGGCATATGCCCGAATTTGGATTTGGAGGTCCGTATGTTCATTTGATGGCTTTGGAGAAAGTTGGAAAGTTAAAGGTTTGGAAGGGTGAAGAGGTTTGACCTTCAGTTGACTTTACTAATATTGGATTCAGATTGCGATTCTGAGAGTTGGTATAGGTCCGCTTTATCATTTGGTACTTGCATGCAAAATTTGGGTTCACTCCAGGTTGATTTTTATGTGATTCGGCACGAGTTGTAGAAGTTTGAAATTCATTAGCTCATTAGGATTGAATTGAGGTGCGAATCGTAGTTTTGATGTTGGTTCGTGTGGTTTGAGGCCTTGAGCAGATTTGTACTATGTTATGGAACTTGTTGGTATGTTCGGACGGGATCCCGGGGCCTCATGTGTGTTTCACATGAGTTTCAGATGATTTCAAAGTTGTTAAGGAGGTTTGGTTATGGTGTTTTGCATCTGCCCGTTTTGGAGCGCAGATGCGGATCCGCTTCTGCGCGATTTTGTGTCGCGTGTGTGATGTTGTGGCCTAGGCGAGAGATTCACTTTTTCTAGTGAAGGATTGTATGTGTGATGGTCGCATCTACGGGATTATGGATCGCAGATGCGAGAAGACGGCTTCTTCGGGGGTTTTGTTCGCAGATGCGTTATGTTGTCCGCAAATGCAAAAATCCATGGCATATTTCATATATATATATATATATATAT
>ML348358.1:1397-35723 GCA_005239505.1 Nicotiana paniculata | reverse complement strand
GGGGGGGGGGGGGAGGGGGGAGGATTTTACCATTTGGATTGGGGTAAGTGTTTTTTACTCGGATTTGTTTATTATTCATGATTCCGTCATTATTTTTATCATTTAATTAGTGTATTGGGTTGGAAAAATAGGGGATTTTTGTAAAAAATTTCTAAAATATAAAATGGTGATTTGAGGGCCGAATTGCGGTCTGAATTGGATGATTTTGGTATGGTTGGACTTTTATCGGAATGGATGTTTGGATTTTGTGAGTTTTGTCGGGTTGCGAGGTTTGGGCTTGAGGTTGACACTTTGGGTTGACCTTTTGGTTTTCATCAAAGATCGAAGCTTTATTATCTAGAGTTGTTTTCCATGGATTTTATTTATGATATTAATTTAGTTTGGCTATATTCGAGCCGTCCGGAGGTTGTTTCACATGGAGTGGACTTTTTAGAGTATTGATTTAGCTTCTTTGCGGTAAGTATCTTTCCTAACCCTGTGTGGGGGAAACTACCCCTCAGGATTTGGGTTGTTTGTATTGTTTGCATTATGTGGAACACGTGTAGTTGAGGTGTTGAGTGTGTACCCGGCTTATATGTGGAAAAATTGACCGATTTAAACTCTTAAGTTACTTTATGCATTTAATTAAAAGTTGTTATTCTTGTTAGATCTTTCATTGTTGAATTAATTCTAATATGCTTAGATTATAGTCGTTATTTCATGCTCTAGCTTCCATTGTTGAGTTTACTCTTGATGCTACTATTACATGCTAAATCTTTCATTGTCAAGTTTATCATGATTTTACCAAAGTTGTTGGTACATGTTCTATCCATCCTTTTTGAGTTACTCTTATATGTAATCAATTGAAATTGTTAGTTCCATGCCTTTCATTGTTAAGTTCATTAATAAGAAAGTAATGGAAGTTGGACTTATTAAGAGTTATTAATTAGTTTTAGTTGAAGTTGTTGTTTTATGGACTATCCTATATATTTGAGTTATTTTCTGTGTCATTATGTTGTTATTGAGATTCTTGTTCACATTGTGGTTGAGCAGTGGGCTATATGTTGTGGTGATATAGGTATTGTTGTTTTAGAAAAGTTGTGGCCTATGGGCATTTATGGTACGAATTGATATGTCATGTTGTTGTGATGTTAGAACATGTGGATTTGTGTTTGGATTGATTGTTTCAATGCGGAGCATAAGGGTGGCATCTCATTGTTGTTGATTAAGTGGAGTGGCTATTGTGTTTATTGTCTGGACGGAGCGATAAGGGTGCTATTACGCGGAGTATTACAGGTGGCTATTGTGTTTATTGTTTGGGCGGAGCAATAAGGGTGGATATTATAATATTGTCAATGCGGAGAGACAAGGGTGGCTATGTCAGGGATGATATGTGATGTCCTGGGAGCATAATGTTGATGATATTCATGTGATGGTGTGATTTTCCTTGTGTATTTTATGCGCCTTACGTGACTTGTTGGCTTATATTCAATGAAATCCTCGATGTCTTTGATATTTTTTGTTGACTTGGACCGTAATAGTACACTCGCACAAGCATACACCGTAGCATGCCGTTTACACTAGTTCAGGAGTATGAAACTTGACATTTATTAATCATGAACATGTATTCTTGTATTATCTGCCCCATTATTATATGGAGTATGTGAACACGCTGGGCGGATCGTGATGTTAAGCCTATGACCACGCTGGGCGGATTGTGATGGTGAGCGTTTGACTATGCCGGGATAATTGAGATATTGGCACGTGAGTTATATATATGGTTGTGATTAATAATGTGGGTACAAGGTGCCATGAGTGCATGATTGTGATTTGGGGACTTGTGACTTTTGAATTTGAGTTGAGGTATCTCAGAGTAATCTTATTGTGAAACTAGTGCTAGAACGACTTGATTATTTGGTTTTCACTTATCTACCGTATTTGGTTTCACTGGTACTTTAACGGTGTTCAAAGTACTTTACTATTTTATCAAATGTTTATTCCTTGTTACGATTTACTGATTCTTGTTTCCTTTATTAGCTTTATACTTATATATTGCACAAGTTATTATGACTAGTAGGTGTCTTGACTTGTACCTCGTCACTACTCCACTGAGGTTAGTCTTGATATTCTGTAGGTACCGACCGTGCTGCACTTCTGCATATTTTTTATGCAAATCCAGGTATTAGAGATATCGAACTCAGACAGAGTTAGCTTCTTGATCGCGAGGATTCAAGGTAGAGCTGCTTGGTTGTCGTAGTCCCTTGTAGTCCTTTTCCTTTTCATTGTACTGTTAATTTGTTATCTGAATAGTATTGTATTATTTTTTTGAGATATTTCTATGTATTCATCTAGAGTTCATGACTCTGTACGACCTAGTCTTGGGAGGATTGTTGTGATTATCACCGTGTAGGCTTGTGTCACATTTATTTCGGTATTTACATTAAACTCTATTTTAACAGGTTTAACTGTTGTGAGTAATCGGCTTACCTAGTCTTAGAGAGTAGGTGCCATCACGACACCTAAGGCAGGATTTGGGGTCGTGACATAGAGTTTTGTTGGAGAAGGTAATGAATAGTGACTTAGTGATGTTGAGTAAATAATATAGTATCATTAATGACTCCAAATGAGTATTTAAGGATAAGAATGTAATTGAATAGACTAATTGGTGGTTGTATTGGATAATTTAGAAAGGTTGAAGACTTGTTGCTGAATTGTGAAACCTAAATAGATGTTTATGGATTTTTTCGTGTTTGTTTCGCTGTAGTTTTGATATCTACGTGTCACGATCCCAAATCTAAACTAGTCCTGATGGCGCCTATCGTAGAACTAGGTCAGCCAAGTTAACACTCAAATCGTAATTAATTTTTCATGTATATCATTGCCAAACTGATAATCCATAATGGTTTTGTTAAATCATTTTAAAACAGATAAAGCTACATCGAATATTAAATACGACTCCGAGTTCTCGGAGTCACTGGTCATGAGCACCTACAGAAAATATACAACTCTGAAAAATAAACCCTATAATAGTAAGTAGGAGAGAGCAGGGCTACGGACGCGTGCAGCTACCTCGCAAAATCTCCTAGAAATCTCTTGAACAAATACACAGCTCACTCTGCCCTAGCACCTGGATCTGCACACAAGGTGCAGGGAGTAATGTGAGTACGCCAACTCAGTAGTAATGAAAATAAATCAGGTCTGAGCACTAAGAAACACATAAAGTCAAATCATCTCACAATAAGCACAATCTTTCTTTCCAATAGTATATACATTAAATCATCACACTTAAAAGCTGGTTTCAGTAAAAACCATTTGGGAATATACTTGCCAACAATTTCAACATAACTTTCAAGAAGTTTAGTGTATAAATGATAAAATTCATAAAAATCCTCTCGGGAAAAACATATTTCATAAGTTCAGAGTGAAAGTGGTAAAATCATAAGTAGCCCCTCGGGCAAAACATGTATCAGAAACTGCCCCTTGGGCGTAACATCACTCAGAATCATCCCCTCGGGCATACCTCACAGTCACTCATAATCAGTCCCTCGGGCAACCTCACAGTCACTCATAGCTCCCAATAACTCGTCACTCGCACTTAGTAGGTAGATGCGCTCACTGGGGTTGTGTACAGACTCAGGAGGGGCTCCTTCAGCCTAAGCGCTATTATCAAGCCACCTTGTGGAATATCATATCCTCAAAATTAGGCCCTCAGCCTCACTCAGTCAGAAACTCTCAAAAATCCACTCGGGCTGTCAGTAAAACGGGGTACTCGACCCAAAAACATCATTTTATATCTCAAAATAGTGTAAATAAGGTTGAGTTTCGAAATCAGTTAAACATAACATGACTGAGTGTAAATCATAGGTCAACATAGTGAGGAGTAGCAGTAAAAGCCCCCAAATGGTCTAAACAGGTCCACAGAAGGACCCAAACATGGCTTACAACCAAAATATAACAATAGTCTGAAAACACGATTTAACATATGATATAAAAGTAAATACGCAACTCAATAGTTGCCACAGGAAGGACCAAGTCCGAATCCCCAATCAGTGCACGCCGCACACTCGTCATCCATCATGTGCGCCACTCCAAAAATAGTGAGAAAATACGAAGTCCGAGGTTTCATACCCTCATGACAAGATTTACGGTCATTACTTACCTCAAAACCGGCTAAAATCCTAGCCCACAGTACCCTTGCCTCTAGACTCGGACTCCGAATGCTCCGAATATACCAAGAATCAGATTCATATCATTATTATATGCCAAGGAACGAAACCCATTCGAAATTTGTCAAAATTACCTAAAAATCCAGAAATTCGCAAAACCCGACCCCCCGGGCCCACGTCTCGGAATACAATAAAATTTACCTCACAAAAATCCTCATTCTTTCTCGAGTCTATACATATAAAATGCATCAAAATCCAACCGCAAATGATCCCTCAATTACTCATTTAAAGTCTCCAATTATCCAAGCCCTAACCCCCAATTTACGTACTGATTTTTTCCTTAATTTCACCCTATTTCCGTCAAAAAATCACATAGAAACGAGTTTTAGGTTCAAATATCTTTCCTCAACAAAGTCCTCTTGATTTCTCCCTTAAAAACCCTCTCCAAAGCTTCAAACCCGCATGAAAATGGTGAAAGAATGACCAAAATTCACTAAGGACCCTTTTTATATGTTATGCCCAGGGCCATTTTCTCGCACCTGCAGACCCGCACCTGCGGTCCTAGGTGTGCACCTGCGAGAATCACTTAAAAGCCAATTTTCCGTACATGCGATACAAATTCCGCACCTGCGACTCCGTAGGTGCGACCCCAACTCCGCATCTGCAGTCTTCCTCCTGTCCACCCAAAATACGCATTTGCGGTCTCTTGTCTGCTTTTGCGGGCCCGCACCTGCGGTACCATATCCGCAGGTGCGGTTACACAAGCACCATCAGCTTCAGCTATAATTTTCCAACTTTAAATCCCCCGATGGCTATCCGAAATCATCCCGAGCCCCTCGGGACCCAACTAAACATGCCAACACATCCCATAACCTTATTTAAACTTAGTCGAGCCTTCGAAACACCAAAAATAACGCAAAAACTTCAAATTCACCTCGGATTCAAGCCTATGAACTTTGAAACTTCTAAATTCCACCAAGGATGCCGAAACCATCCAAAACACTTTCGATTGACCTGAAAATTTGTACGCATATCCAAAATGACACTACGAACCTGCTGCAACTTCCAGAATTCCATTCCGACCCCTATAGCCTATTTCCACTACCCACTGGAAATCGTTAAAAACTAACTTTCGCCAATTCAAGCCTAATTCTACACCAGACATCAAAGACACATTCCGAACACACTACTAAGTCCTAAATTACCTAACGAAGCTATCTGAACCGTAAAATCTACATTCCAAGGTCGTTTACCAATAAGCCATTTTCCGGCTGACTTTTCCAACTATTGAACCAAGTTAAGAGACTAAGTGGCTCATTTCTTTCCAAAAATCGCTACGGACCCAAGTGAACCAATCTAACACAACATAATGAAGCTGAACCATATATAATGAAGCAGAAACGGGGGAAGCGGGGCTATTACTCTCGGAACGATCGACCGGGTCGTTACATCCCCCCTCACTTAAACATATGTTCGTCCTCGAACGTGCCAAGAGTTGTTCTCCAACACCATCAAACTACCACGTAACATCACCATGCACATATCCGGGGGTGATCTCATGCCACCTAATCCCAAATAGGTCCGATAACACACATAACTGAAATTTTACAATTCGACCTGACCCATAAACCTTAGAACCAAATCCTACTTCTGAATTACTTTGCAAGATCAAAATTCCACAACTATAAACTGAATAAGTCTGAACACGCGGTATCAAGCCATACCCGTAACCCAAGATGCAATCACATAATATAACACATGAATCAATACTCATGGAGATAACTTCTAATCACAATAGCTGCTCAAAACAACCCAATATCAGTACATAACCTCTTATCAAGCAATGTCTTGCTCTACACTATCATTTACTACCGATGATGGAAGAAACACGTAGAAACTAGCAACCATTCGTTTGATCAGTCAGACATAAAACTCCCCTTTCCCAAACAAGAATTATAGCAGATTTCTAAGCCGACTCCCGATATTTATCCTTCCAACTATGCTATAGTCAATTCTGACGGTATTCATTCTAGGTCCAATGACCACTTTTCATCCAACACGACCACTCTGATGACATGACACATCAATACAATTCAAAGCCATAACATGTGCAACTCGTGCACTCGATAGCAACATCCCAATTTAACCAAATTATATAAAAGATTCACACGAGAGGGCCATCACGCCATTAACAATTACCGTCACAACACCATGCTAAGAGCCTGACAATCGTCGAAAAGTCAAAACACACGAATCTGACACCAAGGGTCATACCCCCACATAACTCCGCTACAATGCGTTATCCCATCCACACGCTGGTCCACATGAAATACTTCGAGTTACCTTGCTCAAAATAAATAACCATGCGCAATTCGACATCAAGTAATCTAAGTGCATTTCCATAACCACGGGGAGACCGGACGATACCATGCCACACGAATCAGAAAGTACATAACTAATACGCCCCAATCTCGCAATACCCAATTACTTACCTTACTCAAATCTAGCTATAAAGCCCAACTAAAACTTCACCATATGTGCCTATAAACAACGATCACAACTCCTCGCAACACAGAAGGGTAACTCATACATCACTCTAGAACACGAATAAACTCAATGACAATCGAATGGTACATCCGTCAACAATAGAAATTCGGAGTCAACAATTCCGACCCGGTGCAGAACACACACTCATACTAGCCTACCAATAACCCTAAATCAACTCTGGTCACCCACACAGATAGATCACTCATCGAAAGTTCACAAGGACTGAACCATGGTACATACTAACATCTGACTAGCTTTGCTCGCAACTTGACAGTTCACTACCACAAAATAACCTGTTTATGAGAACTCTAAGTCTCAAAGTCATGAAGCGCACCAATTACTATATCTGATCTCAACTCCATCGCTCAAATACATAACACATCCCTAATACTCAATCATTCCATGAGGGATACCCCTATAATTCTTCCATGTTACCAAACAACCTTGAATATCAGCAGTCGATTCAACAAGAGAGTGTCGCAATACCGGGGAAACACCCTTAACTCCACACATTGACCTTCCTGAAATGTATACCCTCATCAAGCTACCCAATTGGTGATATCATCTACTTGGTCATTTGAAACGGCCAATGCTGCCTACAAATTTTTGACCTTCCTCCCAGAACTGAACCGTGAGCTCACATATGTAAATCTCAACTCTATACAACATACCGCATACGCCATTCCATCCTATGGTGAATACAAAAACTTTATGCTCCCCTCCGAGCTACAAGCAACTGCGTACTCAACTAGCCTAGAACTTTCCATTTGATCCCATTTAGAAGCAAAATAATTACGCATCACATGCTCCTCACGCCTGTATAAAATACACACCTCAACCGTAGAAGAAACCATCAGGAACTATCTGAATCCCATTTGTACAACACCAAACTGACATGGCTGAATCCTTCTAACTCCACCAAGCTTCACAGGTCACCAAAACCGAAGAGCATTGCTAAGAAATACCTGTAATAACTCATTGCCTCTTAAACGCCCAAAGAACTAGTCATATCCTTTACCATGCCGGTCATACGTACTACAAATTTGTCCTATTTATCCAAGTTCCTTCTGAATTACCTGCGAATTGGTACTTATCATTGCATAATACCGCAATTCTCAAACCAGACTCACCACACGAGACCCAAGCATAAAACCATACTGGCTGAGGCTCATAAGCCGCTGAATACTCTCTCAAATATCCCAAAAAGTACCACATTCAAAATACTTACCCTAAAGAGACTTCATGTGAATCTAAAGCCATTACCTTCACCTTCTTGATACTAATATGTAGAATCCATGATAATGTAGAAATGCCAAAGTCTTGACACCCTCCAACGTAAATCTCAGTTCTAGCCCAAAACACACCTTGTAGATTCCCAATTGCTATATTTAAACATTGAATCCGTCATATCCATTCTCGAGAGTCATCCACTCTACACAAATCCCAATTTCACTAATCAAGCAGACAAAACGACTTCGCCCCATTGGCACACCAACATACTAGGAAGTAATCCACACACTAGAAGCAACAAGCAACTCCACACACTGCACCCACTGCACCTTTTACAATTACAACTCAAGTCATTCCATGATTCTTATACACCCATAAATCATAACACAACCCTATCGAAAATTTCCTTTATTCAAGTCATTCTCAATCTCAACCCCTGCAGGTCATACCTGATTCACCAGTATACCTTGAACCGAAGCCAACACATCACATGATCGTGCAACCAACTAATCATTAGCAGACTCCCCCACTTGGCTCAAAGCCATAGATCAAAACAAACAGTAACTCATAATGACCATACGCTAACCCCGCCGCCATACCACAGTGAAATTCAACTAAATCCTTCATAAGCTCATATATAACTGAAACTATTTACATCCCCAATCATCTCCAACCTCGCATTCACCATTGCAACAGGCCTTCCAAGTCCCACAAATGGTCTAAACTCAAATTGAAACATATATCCATTACTGGTAAAAGAGAACTTTCTACAAAACAACATAAGGATCACACAACCTCAGAACACCTCGCGAGAAATAGCCCTGCCTGCTTAGCCTCACACTGATATCTCTCTATACACTTCCGAAGATCATAGCTATTACGCAATCTCTTTACCCTCGTACATTAGAACAAAGCAATGCCTACCCTCGAGACATCACAATAAGCGGTATAAGAACCTTAAGATTGTGGCAGAACTAACACTGGAGCGGTGGTCAAAGAAATCTTGAGCTTCTGGAAGCCCTCTCCACACTCGTCTGACCACCTGAATACCCTCACTGGACACCGCATTCCCCAAGAATGCTACTAAATTGAGCCAAAAATTCACACCTGGAGAAATTTTCATAAAGCTTCTCCTCCTCTATAAAACCCTCCTCAAATGCTGAGTATGCTCCTCCTGGCTAAGTAAGTACACCAAGATGCTATCATTTAATACAATAAGGAATGAGTATAAAAACAGGTGGAATACATTGTTAATCAAATACATGAACGCTACTGGGGCATTGGCCAACCCAAAAGACATCACCGGGAACTCATAACACAACAAAAAGATATGCTTCACTCCACAACTAAACAACATGAGAGGTCTTCCAATACACTCACAACTCGAAGCGATATGCCAGCTCGCGACAGAAATCAAACACCCAATAATTTCTTGAGCCAGAAATCAAACACCCAATAGTTCTTTTCACATATCCAGCCCATCCCTTTTTGTCACAACTCAACGATATGAACACATCTCACCCTCAAATCACACTCACCACATAGTCATCCAGTCACAAAACCCCACTAATAAGGACACAATTGGACATATAAGTCCCCAAACACATGTGCTCACACAATGAAATCTCAGCGTTCAATCAATAGACAGAATCCGGCCTTAAGTCCTCCAGACTAGCCCATTATCAACATGCTAAAACCACATCTCATCCATGGAAGTCACAGGTCGTCGATGCACAACTGATACCAAGCTCACACGTGCGCATTCAAATACATGGAAGGAATTTAAGAGTTACGCTTTTGGCTGGATAAAATGGATTCGCACGACAAGAATTCGAGAATGTGAGATTTTCCTAAGGGTTATGTACCCTCTCGAAGATAAGTATAGACGTCTCCGTACCGATCCGCAAGACTATACTAAACATGCTCATAATCGGTGAGTCCTATGTAACCAAGAGCTATGATACCAACTTGTCACAACCCCAAATCTAAACTAGTCGTGATAGCGCCTATCGTGGAACTAGGCCAGGCAAGTTAACACTCGAATCGTAATTAATCTTTCATTTATATCATTTCCAAACTAATAATCCATAAAGGTTTTGTTAAATCATTTTAAAATAGATAAAGCTACATCGAATATTAAATACAACCACGAGATCCCGGAGTCACTGGTCATGAGCATCTACAGAAAATATAAAACTCTGAAAAATAAACCCTATAATAGTAAGCAGGAGAGAGCAGGGTTGCGGACGCGTGCAGCTACCTCGCAAAATGTCCTAGAAATCTCTGAAACACATACACAACTCACTCTGCCCTAGCACATGGATCTGTACAAAAGGTGCAGGGAGTAATGTGAGTAAGCCAACTCAGTAGTAATGAAAATAAATCAGGTGTGAGCAGTAAGAAACACATAAATTCAAATCATCAGTTCACAATAAGCACAATCTTTCTTTCCAACAGAGTATACGTTAAATAATCACGCTTAAAAGCCGATTTCAGTAAAAAAAAACCATTTGGGAATATACTTGCCAACAGTTTCAACATAACTTTCAAGAAGTTTAGTGTAAAAATGATAAAAGTCATAAAAAGCCTCTTGGGCAAAACATATTTCATAAGTTCAGAGTGAAAGTGGTAATATCATAAGTAGCCCCTCAGGCAAAACATGTATCAGAAACTGCCCCTTGGGCATACCTCACAGTCACCCATAATCAGCCCCTCGGGAAACCTCACAGTCACTCATACCTCCCAATCACTCGTCACTCGGCACTCGCACTCAGTAGGTACCTGTGCTCACTAGGGGTGTGTATCGACTCCAGATGAGCTCTTTCAGCCCAAGCACTATTATCAAGACACCTCGTGGCGTATCATATCCTCACAATTAGGCCCTCGGCCTCACTCACTCAGAAACTTTCAAAAAGCCACTCGGACTGTCTGTAAAACGGGGTACTCGACCCAAAAAAAATCATTTTATATCTCAAAATAGTGTAAATAAGGCTGAGTTTCAAAATCAGTTAAACATAACATGACTGATTATAAATCATAAGTCAACATAGTAAGGAATAACAGTAAATACGCAACTTAATTGTTGCCACGGGAAAGACCAAATCCAAATCCCCAATAAGTGCACGCCACACACTCGTCATCCAGCATGTGCGCCACTCCAAAATTAGCAAGAAAATACGAAGTGCGTGGTTTCATACCCTCATGAGAAGATTTACGGTCATTACTTACCTCAAAATCGGCTAAAATCCTAGCCCACAGTGCCCTTGCCTCTAGACTCGGCCTCCGAATGCTCCGAATCTACCAAAAATCAGATTCATATCATTATTATATGCCAAGAAATGAAACCCATTCAGAATTTATCAAAATTACCCAAAAATTCCGAAATTGGCTAAACCCGACCCTTCGGGCCCATGTCTCCGAATCCGATAAAATTTACCTCACAAAAAGCCTCATTATTTCCCGAGTCTATACATATAAAATGCATCGAAATCCAACCACAAATTACCCCTCAATTAGTCAATTAAAGTCTGCAATTATCCAAGCCCTAACCCTAAATTTACACACTGATTTTTCCCTTAATTTCACCCTATTTCACTCCAAATATCACATAGAAACGAGTTTTAGGTTCAAATATCTTACCTTAACAATGTCCTCTTGATTTTCCCCTTCAAAACCCTCTCCAAAGCCTCAAACTCGCATGAAAATGGTGAAAGAAAGACCAAAATTTGCTAAGAACCCTTTTTATATGTTCTGCTCAGGGATTCCCGCACCTGCGGACATTTTCTCTCACCTGCTGTCCCAGGTGCGCACTTGCGAGAATCACTTAAAAGCCAATTTTCCGCACCTGCGATACAAATTCCGCACCTTCGACTCCGCAGGTGCAGCCCCATCTCCTTATCTGCGGTCTTCCTCCTGTCCACCCAAAATCCGAATCTGCATTCTCGTGTCCGCTTTTGCGTGCCCGCACCTATGGTCCCTTATCCGCAGGTGCGGTTACACTAGCACCAGCAGCTTCAGTTGCAATTTTCCAACTTTAAATCCCGCAATGGCTATTCGAAATCACCTCGAGCCCCTCGAGATCCCAACGAAACATGCCAACACATCACATAACCTTATTTAAACTTAGTCGAGCCTTTAAAATACCAAAAACAACGCAGAAACATCAAATTCACCTCGGATTCAAGCCTATGAACTTTGAAACATTTAAATTCCAATAAAGATGCCGAAACCATCCAAAACACTTCCAATTGACCCAAGAATTTTCACCCTACCCAAAATGACATTACAAACCTGCTCCAATTTCTGGAATTCCATTCCGACCCCTATAGCCTATTTTCCACCGCCGATCGCAAATCGCCAAAAACTAACTTTCGCCAATTCAAGCCTAATTATACACCGGACATCAAAGCCACTTTCCGAACACACTCCTAAGTCCTAAATCACCTAACGAAGCTATTTGAACCGTAAAATATACATTCCGAGGTCGTTTACCAATAAGTCATTCTTCTGGTTGACTTTTCCAACTATTGAACCAAGTTAAGAGACTAAGTGTCTCATTTCTCTCCAAAAATCTCTCCGGACCCGACCCAACCAATCTAACACAATATAATGAAGATGAACCACATATAATGAAGTACAAATGCGGGAAACAGGGTTATTACTCTCGGAACGACCGGCCGAGTCGTTACACTATGGTAGATTGTTTGCAATATTTGAGCATTTTAATCAATTGTAGCGGTGTAGTATTGTTTGAAACTTGAAGATTGAGGTAAGTTGATTATGGCTTACTCTTCTTGAGGGATTCTCACTAAAATAATAATTTGAGTTAATACTTGATGTTAACTCAAATTTAACTTGATAATCTATACGATTTTCAAAGAGCTTTCGCAGTTAAATTGGTTTAATGCATAGGGTTTCGATGCATCATTCGATTTGGTTTGCTGGGGTCGGGTAGTGTGCCGGCTGTTGGTCACATGGATTTGGGTCGTGAAAAACTTTTTATTAGAGCATTAGGTTCTAAGTCGAGTCTTAGGAAGTCTATGGATCTGTGTCAAGTAGAGTCCCTCTTATCGTTGTGTTGTCGGCCACACTTATATTAGGGAGGCTACAAGGAGATTTAGGGAGTTTCACTTTCTTCTCACTCTAGATCGTGCGTTGTGCCTGAAGTGAGAGATATGATTCTCGGCCAATATTGATTACTTGACATGGTATGTACCGAAGAGTAAAGCACGAAGCTCAAGGTTCAGGATAAGACATGTGTTGCTTGTAAAGTTTATCGAATTGTCTATAAATAGAAGAATGGTTCAAGAACAAAAATAGAGTGCGACTGATATAGTCAACATGTACAGATGTGGTGAATAAGAATTTTCAAATAAATACTGATGGCTCATGTAAAAGAAAAAAAAGATAATGATGTCAGCTAGTCTGTCAGAATAGAGCCAGAACATACAAAGAGTTGTACTGGGGGATGTGAAAAAGGGACCTTAAAAGGGTAAGGCCCTAGTCTAAAATTTAGATTCCTAGTAAAGATGTCAAGACGATTAGTCATTGTGATAGACTCTAGAGAGTGTGGCAAAGGTAAAAAGAAGAAAAAAAATGGTCCCAAGATAAATAGGAAGGTTGCACCTCTAATTATCGTGATAAAATGTCAAGGAATAACAAGAACCGGATTTGAAAGAGAATGTGAATATATCAGGTCTTACCGAGCACCTTATGACTCATAAGAATGAGGATGTATTTGGAATAATGTCAAGAATGAACAAAAATAATTTTAGAAGAGAGAATGTAAGGTAAACTTAAGTTTTTAGAAAAAGCGAACAAAGCAAAACATAAGAGTTGACCCTCACTCTCACTATAGATTGAGAGACTATCGACATGACGAGGTCGTCGTTATGGTAATGTCACATGTAAGGAAGTAAATTGTGAGAAATCAAGTGTTGCATATGGGCCCAAGTTCAGGTTATTCGAAGCATGTCATAAGTATAAGAAGGTGAACCTTGAATACCTCCCATATAACGATGAGATACTAATGGATGTTAACCTTCAATGGTGCAAATGTCACAACCCAAAATGCCACCTAGAGGATTGTGATGGCACCTAGTCCCTAGGACTAGATAAGCCTAGCACATGTTGAGTTATCATCTAATTTTAACCATTTGACCATTAAACATGAACCAATAAATAACATACATAGCTAGAAACGATCAATAGTTGTACATTCCCCAAAATCAGTAGTACGGAGTCATAAGATCTACTGAGAGTACTAGTATATGAAATACATCACTGTTTGGAGTAAAAATAATTAGAATAATGTAAACTCCACAAGGTGACTCTGAGGCTTGTGAATGCAATGGTGGGTACACCTTGAAGTCTCTGTAGCGAATCTTCAATAGCTAACTAATGTTTGGTACGCTCCAAAGTACCTGGAGCTGCACAAAAATGTGTAGAAGCGTAGCATGCGTATACCACAGAGGTACCCAGTAAGTATCAAGACTAACCTCAGTGGAGTAGTGACGAGGTTCAAGTCAAGACACCTACTAGACATAATAAAATGTGCAAGATATTAATATAGAGCTAATAGCGAAACAAATATCAATGTGAAGCTAAATATAGAAGAATGATAATATAATGCTAGCAATGGAAAGTAGAATCAACAAATAACAACAAGGAGTAGACAGGTGATATTGCAACAAGTAATTAGAACACATCTAATGTACCAGTGGAATCAATTAAGAAAAACAAATGACAAACAAATAATTAAACCGTTCTATACAAGGTGTACATAAGAATCACTCTGAGGTACCACCTCATAATCACACATCACAAGTCCCAAATCAAAATTCATATGTACATGGCATCTCCTTCGCACATTATCAATCACAACCGGACGGACAACTCATGTGCTGCACGGAAAATTCCCATGACAATGCCATTAATACCTCAGATACACAAAAACAACTCATGTGCCACTAGTTACAATACCTCATATCTGAACGAATAACTCACGTGCCAATAGTAACAATATCTCGCAACTCATGTGAAAATAGAATCAATGCTTCATATTAGCACGGACAACTCATGTGTCAATAGTAGCAATATCTCATATCTGCACATAGAAGGCAAGTATACAAGGATACATGTACATGATCAATAAACATCATGATTCATACCGTGGACTGATATAGGTGATGTTACGGTGTATACTTGTGCAAGTGTACTATCACAACTCAATTCAACATATAAAATCAAAGACACCAAGTAGCACATTAGAAATAATGCAACAAAACCCATAATATGCATGAAACAAACAAGGAAGTCATACCACCAGAGAAATATCATCAATAATGATGTCCCCGGGCCATCACAAATCATTTCCGAAATCGCCCCCTTTGTCTTGCTGCGTGCAACAAGAAAGTAAATGCCCATCTTGTCTCACCAAATGCACATCAATAATTATCCCACCTTGTCGCTCCACATGCGCAAACCCAACATACATAGCCTCCGTGTCTCAGCGCATGTGCAAATATCGATAATAATAATAGTATGAACAACTCACGTGCAAACACCCCGACAATCCTCTCAATAATTTCATATATGCCAAAAACACAACAAAACAACATAACAACTCACATAAAACGTTCCCATATGACACAACATTGCCATAAAAACAATACCAATACCACAACAATACATATCCCACAACTCAGCAACACTGAGTACAACAGCAATAACAATAACACGAGAGTACGGGAAGTAAATCAACACAACAATTACAACAGCACAAATAAATGAAAGAAAAAACTTAAAATGAAAGAGATAAAATTTAATAATGACTACAAATAAGAATAAAATCAACAATAAAGAGGTAACATGACAATAAAAGAGGTAACATCTTCAAGTAAACATATAGGAGTAGGCTTGACAATGAAAGATAGAACATGTAACAACAACTTCAATTAATTGCATATACGACACCTAAGAGTCTAAACAGGTCAATTTCCACACATAAGGTTGTGTATACTCTCGTCACCTCGTGTATACGCCTTCCACGTAATTCAGATAGTGCAATCAAACCAAATCCTATAGGGTAGTTCCTCCAACAAAGTTAGGCAAGATACTTATCTCAACTAGGCAAAATCAACACTCAAAAATAACTTTTCTATCAAAATTCGCCCCCACACAGCTCAAACCTAACCAAAAATGACTTAATATCATCAAATAGTGCAAGAGAAACCAATTACGATTAAGAAAGCTATGATCTTCATACAATTTCCCAAAAGTCAACAAACTTCAACCTCGGGTTGGTCTGGTCAAAACCCGGGTCCAAGGGTAGATCTCAACTACTCATAACCTCAGGAGTCCATATATGTTTTTTGTTTTCAAATCCAAGTCCAATTCGACTCTCAAATCCCTAATTTTTCATTTTTAAATCTTAGACAAAATTTCCCAAAATATCTCTTAGATTCTCATTAATTTGATGTTAAATCCCATATATAATCATCTAATACAGTTTAAAACTGAAAAAAATTACTTACCCAATAATATTTGGTGAAAATCCCCTCGTACCGAGTCTAGGGGTCCAAAATATGAAAACCGCAGCCAAATCCCGTATGCCCAGTCTTTTTGTTCAAGTGAAAAAGTAGAAAATGTGAACCCTCGCAAATGCGGACATATCATCGCAAATGTGCCGCCTGATGAACCCAGGGAAAGTCACAAATGTGACACAGACTTTGCATTCGCGAGATCCTCCCCTTCTGCAAAAGACGATCAAATGATCGCAATTGCGAACCCTCCAGAAGCCCAATCACAGATGCGATTAAAAGCTCGCAAAAGGGAATCATGCAGTATGCATCCTACCTTGCATATTCGAACCATATCTTGCATTTGTGAGACCTGAATCACCTACTCTATAACCAACAAAACCGAAATTCTTTCAAATACTCCAAACGCGTCCGAAACTCAATTTAGCCCTCGGGGCATCACACCAATCATCAACACGAGTATAAAAAGATCATTCAAACTCACTCGCACGATCAAAACATCAAAATAACATTTAAAACCATTAATTAAACCTCAAAACACATGAAATTCACATTGGTACTCAAGAACTTCTGAAACACAACGACGCATCTGATTCCAATCAAATCAACTTGGATTGATGCTAAACTTTGCAGTCAAGTTCCAAAAGAGAAAATAGACCTACTGCAAGTTCCAAAACTAAATCGAAATCTGATAACCAGAAAGTCAACGTACGATCAAACGTAAGGAATGTATAAACCTTCAAATTGCCAATTTCGACAAAACAAGCCAAATCAACCTAGGGACCTCCGAATTTAATTTTGGGAACACGCACAAGTCCGATTTAACAATACCAACCTATCAGCGCCATCAAAATACTGTTCTGGGGTTGTTTTAACAAAAGTCAAACATCGATCAATATTTCCAACTTAAGCTTCTAAAATAAAAATTATTTTTTCCAAATCAATCCCGGATCATTTGAAAATCGAAACCGACCATGCACATATAATACACAATATAAATCCACTCATGACCTCGAACTACTGAACAAAATGTTAAAGGTCAAAACGACCGGTCGGATCGTTATAGCATACCAAGGTATACGTGGATGAGGTAGGTGGACTTAAATGGGTAAGTGAAAAAAAAGTATTAAGGCATGATATACACAAAGGTGTAACTTGTAAAGGTGAAAGAAGCAACATAGATTACCAAAGAAGGTAAAATTATGTGGAATAACAACCTTGAGTTTGATTATTAGGGATAAACCTTATTTTGTCCTTTTGAACTAGTGAGAATTGAGAATTTTCAAAGGTAAGCTCCAAAGTACTTATACATGTTTCAAGTGGAGTGATCACACTAGGATTTGATGGACTCTTATAATTAAGAGAAACGAATATTTGAAATGATGGATGAGGCAAAGTAACAATTTATGGCAAGTTTTCAATATTATATATGTTGTTGGAGTTGGGCTCTAAACTATAAGAGTTTGATTTTTATCTTTCTCATAGAAGTCTGATCACTTAAGGCTCAAGAACATTAAAATGGAAATGGTACGTACGGGAGTTGAGAGGTTACAAGTGCCCAAATGCTATTGAATGATGCATAGGAATCCCTAACATATTATGCACGGGGATGAAGTTGAAGATACTATGGAGGTACAAAAGAAATTACTGTATGATGATAGGGTACCCACGTACTAGATTCCATGAATAGTGGAAAATATACAAGTACATATATTAATTGCATGAAGCATGATGATATGAAGGTGGGATATTGACTATAGTCAAAAACAAATGTTATTATGATGAAATAAAGATGGATTGTACGCTTATTACATTTAGCATTCTAAAAATAGTGTATGGTATGGAAAGTTGTATGAATGTTATACGGGTTAAACCTAAGGAGTCGTACTTGTTCAAATACATATAAGCATGGACTGCAAGGTGAAGGTAGTTGTATTTTCTAGAAAGGTATTTCAACATGGATTGAAGGGTATAATGTTATATCAGGATTCTAAAGATAAAACAAACTTGAAAGGTGATATGTTAACCATATTATTGTTGTAAAAGAAAGAAATGGTGATACTTAACAACACGAGTTGCGGTTAGAAGTGTCACGATACTTTGGTATGGGAATTACTAGGAAAATTTTAACGAAAATAACCATTCTATACTATTTTCACAACAATAATCAGTACAAGTGTAATGAAAAAATAAAGTAGAGGCTTGATGGGAAAAAAATGGTAAAATGCGATTTCGAGTTGGGGAATAAAGAACTTGTAGTATGTAATGACCTGGACGGTTGTTTTGTGTATGTTAGCCCCATTCCCCTATTTATCTCTTCTTCTATGTTCATTTATGATGATTTTGGAATTAGGCGTAATCCCAATGTTAAACGCATAAGTAGAAAAAGTTGACAAGAGTTTGACTTTTGTGTAGACGAATTTGTAAAGAGTTTTGGTGGTTCCAATAGATTTGTATGGTGATTTTGGACTTAGGCGTATGCCATGGTAATGATTTGGATGTCTCTAGGTCATCTGGGCTTGAATTGGCAAAAGTTGGCACAATTGAAGGTTTGGAAGGTTGAGATGTTTGATCGAGAGTTGACTTTATTGATACTAAGTTTATTTTGTTCTGGGAGTTAGAATAGGTCCATTGTATCATTTGGGACTAGTGTGTAAAATTTGAGTTCATTCAGAGTTGATTTGGTATGGTTCGACATTGGTTTTGGAAGTTGGAAGTTCATTAATTTAATTAGGCTTGAATTCATGTGTGATTCGTGGTTTGATGTTGATTGATGTGATTTAAAGGATTGAGTAAGCTCGTATCGTGTTTTAGGAATTGTTATTATGTTTGGATGGGGTCCCAGGGGGCCTCGGGGTTGTTTCAGATAAGTTTCTGACAATTTTCTTCATGTTTGGGCTGCTAATCTGATATCTGGTGTGGGTTTCTTTGCGTTTGCGACACAAGTGTCGCATTCTCGTAGTGTTACTAATGACAGATGATTTTTTCTATTTGTGTTCGCGATGCTGGGATCGCGTTCACACTGGCTTGGGGGTATTAGGACTTTAGCCTTTGCATTCGCATAGGCATGGGGATCGATGGATATGGTGTTCGCAAAGGAGGATTGGCAGGTGGGGAGATTTGTGCTTCGCAAATGCGGAAGGCCGTGTTTGCGAAGAGGAAAGGACTGGACAGACAATAAAAAACCCATTTCGACTGTTAGAGTTAATATATCATATTTTGAGTTGTAGACCTCGGTTTTGGGCGATTTTGGAGGGGGTTTTCATCATTTGGATTGGGGTAAGTGTTTTTTACTCGGATTTGTTCATTATTCATGATTTCGTCTTAGTTTTTATCATTTATTTGGTGAAATAAAGTGAAGAAAGTGAGGATTTTGTATAATCTTTTCAAAAATGAAAATTAAGGATTTGAGGGTCGATTTGGAGTCCTAATTGGATGATATTATGGTTGGACTCGTATCGGAATGGGTATTTTTAATTTGTGAGTTTGACTAGGTTATGGGGTGCGGGCTTAGGGTTGGCTTTTTTATTTTGGTAAAGATCGAAACGTTATTGTTTGAAGTTGTTTCCTACATCATTGTTTGTTGATATTAAGTTGTTTTTTACTAGATTCAAGTTATTCAAAGGCCGATACGCATGGGAAGGGCTTGTTGGAATATTGATTTGCACGTTTTGAGGAAAGTAACATTTCTAAACTTGGAATTGAGGGTAAATATCCTTGGAAAACAAGTTATTTATGTTTTGTTGGGGTGACACACACGCTAGGTGATAGGCGTGTGGGCGTGCATTGTGGTAATCATGATTCTGGTTGATTTTTTGTATTGTAATGCTATCTAGTCTTGTGTTATCTGTGTAATTCCTACCCGTTAGAGTAAATTATTTGTGATTTATGCTAGAAATCATGCTTAGGATATGTGCTTATTCGGTTGAGACCTATTGAGGCTATTTCTATTATTTTGAGTTACATGTTTTAACTGTATTTATACACTCAGTCATGGTTCTTCATTTGCACATTCATATGCCAGTCTCTATTCATCCTTCATGGTTACATCGCATGTTATCATTGTTGTTCCTTATGTTGAGTTGTTGGGCTGAGTGATATGAGATTGTGAGCCCTTGAGACTTGAGAGGTTGATGACTGAGGCGGGCCACAGAGCCGTGTTGAGAGTGTTATTGCGGATCAGGTTGCATGCCACAACAGTCCATATTGGCTTTACTATTGTTACTATGTGGATCGGGCTACACACTGCAGTAGGCGTTATTGGATTTGATTAGTGCTTGGGCGGGATTCGTTCCTCCGGAGTCTGACATACCAGCACTGAGCACATGTACAATGATATATACATGTGCTTTGGTGAGGGGCATTGCTGCCAGGCACCCATATAGTGCTGAGTAATTGTGTGTGTGTGTGATGATCGTGCATTTGATGGAGACATATTGAGTACACTGAGAGTGAGACTATTTGGTAATATCACCGTGTAATAATTCATTTGACATGCATTCGTGACATGTAGGCATAGAGATGTACCATTCCTCATGCTAGCTGTATTTGGCATATTCTTATCAGTGTCGGGCTTTAATTGGTAAACTTGAAAGCATTCTAAATTTCTGTAATATGAACGAGCTGATTTTGATAATTCCTTTGAGCTTTTTAATTAATATTGTCATCATCATTCTTGTGTTGCCATAAAATTTGATTTTGACTATATTCTTATGAGCTCGTCAATGCTTTCGACCCAAGGTTAGTGTCACGCCCCAAACCGAGGAACGAGACCAGCACCTAACCGGGTGAACCCGGTCAAGCAGACCTGGATTGCCTTTCCTACCCAACGTGTTTCACCCGTATATACAATGCACCATATTCCATATTAAATAACAACTTAGGATTTAAGCGTGGATTTACAAACTTAAGTTCATTTCTCTTTTAGCATTTCAACAATTTTATTCCCAAAGCATACACAATACATACATAGCTTTTCAATACGGACCACGATGTTCGAATACGTACAGTGACTACCCAAAATGCACATATACACCCACATCATGCCTACGGAGCCTCTATGAATTCTAGGAATTTATACAATACTTTGTCGGCAACAAGGCCCCGGCTATACCTTACAATACATAATAGACTCAAAAAAGATGGCATGAATTACTCACAGAGAGGAAGTGGGGCTTACCAGTACTTGCTGAAAGATGAGGAGGAGGCACTACAACGGCGAACTGAGCTACATTCTATGGGCCGACCTACATCCATATAAAAGATGTAGCGCCCCCTGCAGCAGGGATGTTGGTACTGTGGAATAGTACTAGCATGTATAAGAAAACTTTACTCAAAGTAAAATCAAGAAATTCACAGATAGAAAGCAGCGAAAGGAACCAACACATAGTGCATAGTAATATAGCAACAAGTACAATTGAGAGCCTTACAGATTCTAATTTCAACACAATCACATTTCGGCTTTATTACATTCTATTGCGGCGTGCAACGCGATCCCACCTTACATTTCACACTCCACCCTTGTTACCTATCCACCCTTATTACTTCATGTAGCGGCGTGCAACCCGATCCCACCATACAATATTACACTTTCGCCCTTATTACCTCTCCACCCTTATTACTTCGTGTTGCGACATGTTACCCGATCCCACCGGACCATCACATTTCATAGCAAACAATTACAGCCCACAATTCAATCACATGACTTCATATCATCAAGAGTACAATTTCATAACACCCAAACAATCATGTGTTCACAATAATCTTTATCATCCATTAATTCAACCACAAAGGTATTCATCAACAAGAATATAAATTCATTGCCACCAACAATCCATATGAAGTTAAGCCATAATAAACCTTGCCAACAATGAGTCATATACGATATTTCCATGGTCATTTAGTTCAGTTAGATCAATTCACAATTCCCCTTCATCACTTGTTACATAGCCATTATCAATTAGATGCATTTACCCATTTGAGTTTGTTATCATTCTTTCATACCAACCTAATCAAGCACTTAACAAACCTTGCACATGTTAGACTAATCACATAGAAGTCACATTTCGCAATCTAAATTATCACGATAATTGACTAAGACAAATCAGAGAATGCAATCTAACACCTCAGCAAAATCGGGAAATCAATTCACATATACCCAGCAAGAAACTCATACCGAATGATTGGACACCAACAAGGTGACTTTATGAAGATTAAAGTTAGCCATACATACCTCGAGTCGTCCCCTTTTTAATTTTTATCACAATTCACCGGACCTTCTAGCACCGTCAATCTATTCCATAATGTGACATATTTCACTTAGAATTAGGAATCTTGTACCCAATTGAGCATTTTATCAAACACTATGTGACCCTTTAGACTACTAACCCTCTTTTGAGAATAATTACCCAAACTTGTTCGTCCCTTTACTAGATTATGGGATTTAATTCACATGCAAGCAAAATTTCACTTTTTATTTTCAAGACCCAACCTATGTGTGTTTTATTCCTACACAAAATATGGGAAATTGGGGAAATAGGGTGAAGACTTACCTCTTTGAGTGAAGAAGATGACAATAACTTGAAAATTTCCGGGCTTGAGTGATTTTGGAAAACCAATTTGGATGATGTTGAAACCTTCTCTCTCAAGAACTCTCTTCTTCTCTCTCTATTTTTGGTCAGAAAATTTTTAAAAATGAAGGGAAGGGGTGTTTTATAAAACAGGGGGTCGGGTCTTATATTTATAAAATAGGAGCCCCGACACAGAAATGCGGTCAGGAATGCGATCGCATTCCTGCGATGCAGTATGCATTCTTGTCACATAGTGGGCCTTCGAATGGGCCAAAATGGGAACCACACCACGCGGGCATGCGACCACTATGCGGTCCGCATACCTGTTATGCGATCGCATAGTGCGTCGCATAACCTCCGTCGCAAAAACCATGGGGCAAGAATGCGACAACTATACGGTCCGCGTACCCAAAATGCGATCGCATTCCGGGTCGCATAGTTGTCCTCAATTTGGACAGGCTACTGTCCAGGTGTGCGACCACTATGCGGTCTGCATACCTGTTATGCAATCGCATAGTGCATCACATAACGCGTAATTTCTTGAAAATTTAATCTTTCAAGTTCTGGGATACTTTTTACTCAAAATAGGACCGTTTTAAGAATTTCTACAGTTATAACAGCAAAGGGACCTACTCGGGCATTATTTTAGACATAGAAATTTTACGGGTCTTTACATCCTCCCCCACTTAAAATCATTCATCCTCGAATGAGGATCGGGAAATCATTTGGTTTTGAAAACACAATGCCAACACCCAATTTTTTTTCTAACTCCGATATTTTCTGAAAATTTCGCAGAGTTTCCTCCGTAATTAGGCCTATCTACCTGTTAGAGATCCCACGAAACACATGTTCTTAACCAAATCCACACATAACTAGTAATTTCATGGATTTGCACATAATTTGGTCACCTCGACAAGTCCCATATAATTCAATTACTTCAACATGCCATATACACTTCAATTAACCCTTACCAATCTACGCTTCAATTAATCATTTCCAATCTACATTTCAATTAATCATATAACCATCACATGAGTTTCACATAATTTCATTACTCCAAGGGGTTTCACATTACTCAGATAATCATAACATACACAATTATGGCACAACCTGAGAAGTTACAATAGTAGAGCAAGTAGGGGAAAATGGGGCGCTTTTGCACAAAACTGAACATAACATATAATTTGTTTAGAGATGAAAGTTCGCATGATCACTACCAGAATTATTCAAACAAATGGGGATATTTTTCTTTCATTTCATTTTTCGCTTCCCACGTGGCTTCCTCAACTTGCTGACTTCGCCACAACACTTTAACTGAAGCGATTTCTTTGTTCCTCAATCTATGGATTTTCCTATCAAGAATAGCAACCGGAAACTCTTCATACGATAATTCTTAATTAACCTCAATAGTCTCAATTGGCACGATAGCTGATGGATCTGCAACCACTTTCTTCAACATAGACACATGGAACACCGGGTGCACTATTGACATCTCAGGGGGCAATTACTGCCTATAAGCCACCTGTCCTATCCTTTGAGCAATACTATATGGCCCGACATACCTTGGTCTCAATTTCCCCTTTTTCCCAAACCGCATTACTCCCTTCATGGGAGACACCTTCAAGAATACCCAATCATCTACTTGAAATTCCAATTCTCTACGACGAACTTCCGCATAGAATTTCTGACGACTCTGAGCAGTTTTTATCCTCTCCTGAATGACTCTAACTTTTTCCATAGTTTGGTGCACAAGGTCTGGTCCTAACAATTCTGCCTCACCAGCCTTAAACTATCTGATCAGAGATCTACGTCTTCTTCCCTACAATGCCTCAAATAGGGCCATCTGAATACTAGCATGGAAATTATTATTATAAGAAAATTCTATAAGCGGCAAGTGATCATCCCAGCTACCCTTGAAATCTAATACACAAGCCCGCAACATATCTTCGAGCGTCTGAATAGTCCGCTCTGCCTGCCCATCAGTTTGTGGATGGAATGTTATGCTGAGATTTACCTGAGTACCCAAACCTTGCTGAAATATTTCCCAAAAGTTAGATGTGAACTGGGCCCCTCGATCTGAGATAATAGATACTGGAGTGCCATGGAGCCTGACTATTTCTTTGATATACAGTGAGCATATTGTTCTGCAGTATCGGTGGACTTGACTGGCAAGAAATGCGCTGACTTCGTGAGTCGATTCACTATCACTCAAATCGAGTCGAACCTACATGGAGTGCGAGGTAACCCCACCACAAAGTCCATAAGCTGCATCAATCCACCGAGCCTCTGATGCTCGGCCTTCACTTGCTGACAATTTGAACACTTAGCCACAAAGTCCGCCACACCCCTCTTCATACCATTCCACCAATAAATTTCCTTGAGATCATGAAACATTTTCGTAGAACATGGGTGTACGGAATACCTGTAATTATGAGCCTCTGCCATCACCCATTCCCGGAGATCATCCACATCTGGAACACATAACCTCTCTTAACACTGCAGGACACCGTCATCATTGCCGAATGAGAATGCTGAAGTCTTGTGATTCAAAATTGCTTCCCTCAACTGTGCCAAAGTCAGATCCCTGAATTGCTTTCCCTTGAATTCAACTACAAGCGAAGATTCTGCTCCATTACGCACCACGACATCCCCTTCGTCTGAGGTCGAAAGACAAGCCCCCAGACTAGCCAACAGATAAACCTCCCAAGCCAAAGGCCTCTGACCTACTTCCAAATGAGCCAAGCTACCCATGGATTTCCGACTAAGAGCGTCGGCTACCACATTCGCCTTCCCTGGATGGTACAAAATATTCATATCATAGTCCTTGAGCAATTCCAACCACCTCCGCTGCCTTAAGTTCAACTCCTTTTGTTTGAATAAATACTGAAGGCTCTTGTGGTCTGTGAAAACGCCCACATGGACCCCATAAAGATAATGCCGCTAGATTTTTAATGCAAACACAACCGCCGCGAGCTCTAAATCATGCGTCGGATAATTCTTCTCGTGATTCTCGAGCTGTTTAGAAGCATACGCTATGACTTTACTACATTGCATCAGCACTCACCCCAAACCAACCCTCGAAGCATCACAATAAAACACAAATCCCTCTGAACCTTCTGGAAAGGTCAACACTGGTGCCGAAGTCAATCTCGACTTTAATTCCTGAAAACTCTTTTCACATGCATCGGACCACTAACTGCTTTCTGTGTCAGCTTAGTCAATGGGGAGGCGAGAGTAGAGAATCCCTCCATGAACCTCTGATAATACCCAGCTAGACCCAACAAACTGCGAATCTCTGTCAGGGTCGTTAGCCTAGGCCAATCCTTCACTGCTGCAATATTTTGGGGATCAACCCGAATCCCTTCCTTGGAAAAAACATTTCCCAAAAAGGTGACTGATTCTAGCCAAAACTCACATTTTGAAAACTTTGCATACAACTGGTGCTGATGAAGAGTCTACATAAATTCCCTAAGGTGATTAGCATGATCCTCCTGATTCCGCGAATAAACAAGAATATCGTCAATGAAGACAATCACGAAGGAGTCGAGAAACGATTTGAAAACCCGATTCATAAGATCCATAAAAGCTGCTGGGGCGTTGGTTAGCCCAAAAGACATTACCAAAAATTCAAAGTTCCCATATCGAGTCCTGAAGGAAGTCTTAGGATTATCCTGCTCCCTAATTTTTAACTGATGATACCCGGACCGCAAATCAATCTTTGAGAAGAACCTAGCACCTTGCAACTGGTCAAACAAATCATCTATCTGAGGCAATGGGTACTTATTCTTGATGGTGACCTTGTTGAGCTGCCGATAATCAATACACATCCGAAGCGATCCGTCTTTCTTTCTGACAAAAAGAACTAGTGCGCCCTAAGGAGACACACTTGGCCGAAAGAAACCTTTTTCTAATAGATCTTTCAATTGTTCTTTCAACTCCCTTAATTCTGATGGCGCCATCTTGTAAGGTGGAATAGATATTGACTTCATATCTGGCAATACATCAATCTCGAGATCGATCTCTCTATCTGGTGGAATCCCAGGAAGCTCGTTCGGAAACACTTCAAGAAACTCGTTTACAACCGGCACAGACTCGGGGGAAGGAACATCTGAGGTAACGTCTGCAACCCGAACCAAATGATAGATGCACCCTTTCCTGATCAACTTTTTGGCCTTAAGGTAGGAAATGAATCTACCTCCTGGCGCAACATTATTCTCCTCCCACTTGATAACTGATTCATTAGGAAACTCGAGCCTCATAATTCTAGTTCGACAGTCGAGTTTAGCAAAGAACGAATAGAGCTAATCCATCCCTATAATTACATCAAAATCTACCATTCCTAACTCAATAAGATCGACCATGGTATCCCAACCACGCGCCGTGACAACACAATTTCTCTAGACTCGCACGGCCGCAATAGAATCGCCAACTGGAGTCGATACAGAGAACGGCTCGTGAAGTTGTTCGGTTTCTATCTCAAAAGTTGAAGCAATAAATGGAGTAACATATGACAGAGAAGACTTGGGATCAATAAGAGGATAAACATCATGTGACTGAACAGTCAGAATACCTTTGAGAACATCTGGGGAAGTCTCCGCATTCTGGAGACCACTCAAAGCATAGAACCGATTGGGTCCCCCTCGACCCCGTGCTCCACCCCTAACTGTACCGCGCTCTACTGGAGCTGGAGGGCGTGCTGAAGATGTAGCGGCTGAAGAGCTGGATGGCTAAGCAGTACCCCTACCCGCGCCCTGACCGGGTGCGCGGCAATCTCGCTGGATATGGCCTCTCTCTACATCTATAGCATACCGAAATATCCAAGTAACAAGGCTCGGTATGAAATATCCCACACCTAGGGAATGGGATCCTCCGCTGCTGCTGGAACCTCCCACCAAAATGACCCGACTGATGGAACCTCCTGCTATGTGAACCCGGTCTAAAATGACCTCCCTGCTGATAACTGTGCCCTGATGGCGGCGCACTGGCTGAGGACTGAGCATATGACTGAGATGGCCCTGATGATCCTCTCCCAAAGGCTGATCTTACACCTCCAACTGAGCTCCCAGGGTTGCCCGCTGACCGGGCCCTACTACTGCTCTCTCTCTCCATCCTTATTTTCAATTTTCGAGCCTCTGTAGCCTGGGCGAATCCCACTATTTTCCCATAATTCTTATCTGAATGCAAGGCAGCTGTAGCAGCTTCATTAATAACCAAGGAACCAAGGCCATGAACAAAACTACGAACTCTAGCCTCCATAGTCGGCAGCACGAGCTGCCATATTCTCGGCAGGCAAGAAATGATCCATGAAAGCATCAACAAACTCATCCCACTTTCCTGGAGGGCTCCCATCCCCACGGGAACTCTCCCACATTTCATACCACGAATATGCCGCTCCCTTCAGACGATAGGAAGACAACTCAACCCCCTCTGTCTCAGTAGCCCTCATAACTCGGAGGGTTTTGTACATCTCGTTAATGAACTCCTGAGGGTCAGCCTCTAGGTCGGTGCCTGTGAACTCTGGAGGGGCTAACCGCAGATACTGGTTGACCCTGGAACCCGAAGAATCCCCTTCCTCGCTAGAGGATGCAGGGGCATCATGCGATCTTTGGGCCTGGGAGGCCACTAACTGGGTTAACATTTGAATAGCTCCCCTGAGGTCCCCATCAGAAATACCGGGACCAGAAGCTGGGCTGAAGAAGGATCAGGAAGATCAGCGGGAGGGACTGTAGCACCCTCCGCTGGAGCAGGAATAGGAATATCCTGGCCTGGGATGGAAGTGTCAGGCAAATTCAGGGTCGGGGAATCATTTTCACCTGCACCATCAGATAAATAATTCACTGCCACTCCTGGGGTGGCATTGGCCTCTAGGCCGAGTCGAGCTCTCTTCTTGGGTGCCATTTACTGAAAATCAGAACAATGCACGAGTTACAGATAGACAACCTCACCTTTCACCACATCACACGATATAGAATAGCAATAAAAGGGAATTTTCTTAAATGTCCATGCAGCTTCCTAATTATAGATGTGGTCGATAAAACACCGATAAGAAGGGCTCTACTAGACGCGGCTCCGAGACATCCTAGGACTTTTTTAAAACCTTAGGCTCTGATACCAATTTTTTCACGCCCCAAAACCGAGGCACGAGACCGGCACCTAACAAGTGAACCCGGTCAAGCGGACCTGGATTGCCTTTCCTACCCAACGCGTTTTCCCCGTATATGCAATGCACCACATTCCATATGAAATAACAACTTAGGATTTAAGCGTGAATTTACAAACTTAAGTTCATTTCTCTTTTGGCATTTCAACAATTTGATTCCCAAAGAATACACAATACATACATAACTTTCCAATACGGACCACAATTTCCGAATACGTACAGTGACTACCCAAAATACACATATACACGCACATCATGTCTACAGAGCCTCTACGAGTACTAGGAATTTATACAATACTTTGTCGGCAACAAGGCCCCGTCTATACCTTACAATACATAATAGACTCAAAAGAGATGGCATGAATTACACACGGCCCTGGGAGAAAGTGGGGCTAGTACTTGCTGAAAGATGAGGAGGAGGAACCACTAATGGTGAACTGAGCTACCTGCTATGGACATACCTACATCCATATAAAAGATGTACCGCCCCCAGCAAAAGGGATGTTAGTACTGTGGAATAGTACTAGCATGTATGAGCAAACTTTACTCAAAGTAAAATCAACAAATGCACAGATAGAAAGCAGTAAAAGGAACCAACACATAGTGCATAGTGATATAGAAACAAGTACAATTGAGAGCCTTACAGATTCTAATTTCAACACAATCACATTTCGGCTTTATTACATTCTGTTGCGGCGTGCAACCCGATCCCACCTTACATTTCACACTCCACCCTTGTTACCTCTCCACCCTTATTACTTCATGTTGCGGCATGCAACCCGATCCCACCATACAATATTACACTTTTGCCCTGATTACCTCTCCACCCTTATTACTTCGTGTTGCGGCATGTTACCTGATCCCATCGGACCATCACATTTCATAGCAAACAATTACAGCCCACAATTCAATCACAGGACTTCATATCATCAAGAGTACAATTTTATAACACCCAAACAATCATGTGTTCACAATAGTCTTTATCATCCATTAATTCAACGACAAAGGTATTCATGAACAAGAATATAAATTCATTACCACCAACAATCCATATGAAGTTAAGCCATAATAAACCTTGCCAACAATGAGTCATATACGATATTTCCATGGTCATTTAGTTCAGTTAGATCAATTCACAATTCCCCTTCATCACTTGTTACATAGCCATTATCAATTAGATGCATTTACCCATTTGAGTTTGTTATCATTCTTTCATACCAACATACTCAATCACTTAACGAACCTTGCACATGTTAGACTAATCACATAGAAGTCACATTTCGCAATCTAAATTATCACGATAATTGACTAAGACAAATCAGAGAATGCAATCTCACACCTCAGCAAAATCGGGCAATCAATTCACATATACCCAGCAAGAAACTCATACCGAATGATTGGACACCAACAAGGTGACTCTACGAAGATTAAAGTTATCCATACATACCTCGAGTCGTCCTCTTTTTAATTTCTATAACAATTCACCAGACCGTCTAGCACCGTCAATCTATTCCACAATGTGACATATTTCACTAGAATTAGGAATCTTGTACCCAATTGAGCATTTTATCAAACACTATGTGACCCTTTAGACTACTAACCCCCTTTTGAGAATAATTACCCAAACTTGTTCTTCCCTTTACTAGATTATGGGATTTAATTCACATGCATGCAAGATTTCACTTTTTATTTTCAAGACCCAACCTATGTGTGTTTTATTCCTACACAAAATCTAGGAAATTGGGGAAATAGGATGAAGACTTACCTCTTTGAGTGAAGAAGATGACAATAACTTGAAAATTTCCGGGCTTGAGTGATTTTGGAGAACCAAATTGGATGATGTTGAAACCTTCTCTCTCAAGAACTCTCTTCTTCTCTCTCTATTTTTGGTCAGAAAATTTTTAAAAATGAAGGGAAGGGGTGTTTTATAAAACAGGGGGTCAGGTCTTATATTTATAAAATAGGAGCCCCGACACAGAAATGCGGTCAGGAATGCGATCGCATTCCTGCGATGCAGTATGCATTCTTGTCACATAGTGGGACTTCGAATGGGCCAAAATGGGAACCACACCACGCAGGCATGCGACCACTATGCGGTCTGCATACCTGTTATGCGATCGCATAGTGCGTCGCATAACCTCCGTCGCAAAAACCATGGGGCAAGAATGCGACAACTATGAGGTCCGTATACCCAAAATGTGATCGCATTCTGGGCCGCATAGTTGTCCTCAATTTGGACAAGCTACTGTCAAGGTATGCGACCACTATATGGTCCACATACCTATTATGCGATCACATAGTGCGTTTCATAACGCGCAATTTCTAGAAAATTTAATCTTTCAAGTTCTGGGATACTTTTTACTCAAAATAGGATCCTTTTAAGAATTTCTACAGTTATAACATCACAGGGATCTACTCGGGCATTATTTTAGACATAGATATT
Organism: Nicotiana paniculata; assembly: GCA_005239505.1. Lineage (NCBI taxonomy): Eukaryota > Viridiplantae > Streptophyta > Magnoliopsida > Solanales > Solanaceae > Nicotiana > Nicotiana paniculata. Next base: position 4,089 of record ML348358.1, on the reverse strand, counting down.
TACGGGTCTTTACATCCCCCCCCCACTTAAAATCATTCATCCTCGAATGAGGATCGGGAAATCATTTGGTTTTGAAAACAGAATATGCCAAGGTAAACAGTTTGGCGCCCACCGTGGGGCTAAAAATAATACTGATTGTTTAAGTGCTGGTTTTCTAAAAACACAAAGTTATTCTTTACACTTTTTCTTGTCCAAGAATCTTCAATTTCAGGTTAGAAAATGTCTAACTCAGTGAATGCACATGAAAACAACGGTCCTGAGGATCATGGAGAGAACGGTGCAGCTGCTTCAGGTGCCGGTGTACCACCGCAAAACCCTAAAGGGGAACCATTGCAAATCCCCGTTGATGAAGGCTCACGCAACTCTCAACATGTCGATGTAAGCTCTCAAACAGAGGGAAGTGTGCGCGAAGGAGACCAGCATGAAGCATAGAGAGCTCCTGCTCAAAAGGAAATAGAAGTTAGCCTTCATGTCATTTTTAGATGTTACAAGCACAACAAGTGGCTATTGCTCAGCTACAAAGCCATCAGAGAACTCCAAGCAAAACACCACCAGAAATGGCTCCTCGAGTCGAACAGGCACCAGAAAGGTCGAGCAATAATGGGTCAGCAGCCGACCTCGCTATTATGAAGATGCTCGAGGACCTCACAAAGAGGATTGAATCAGGCGAAAAGAAGATAGAATTTAATGACAAAAAAGTGAAGACCTATAACTAGAGGGTCGATTAGATCCCGGGCGCACCCCCGATTTTGAAGGGTGTGGATTCAGAAAAGTTCGTGCAAAATCCATTCCCATCAAGTGCGGCCCTGAAGCCCTTCCCAAAGAAATTCAGAATGCCCGATGTCCCAAAGTACAATGGGATCTCGGACCCCAATAAGCACATTATTGCTTACACTTTGATGTGAAAGGGAACGACCTAAAAGATGACGAGATTGAATCTGTATTATTGAAAAAATTTGGAGAAACACTGTCCAAAGGGGCCATGATGCGGTATCATAACCTGCCCCCGAACTAGATAGATTCGTTTGCCATGATGGCAGACTCTTTTGTGAAGGCACATGTTTGTGCCATCAAGGTCGCCACGAGGAAGTCTGACGTCTTCAAAATAAAACAATGAGAGAATGAGATGTTACGGGAGTTTGTATCCCGCTTCCAATTTGAACGGATGAAATTACCACCGCTCTCCGATGATTGGACAGTACAAGCCTTCGCTCAGGGCTTGAATGAATGAAGCTCGATAGCTTCAAAGCAGTTGAAGCAAAACTTAATTGAGTATCCCACCGCAATTTGGAAGGATGTACACAACAGGTATTAGTCAAATATTAGAGTCGAGGATGACCAATTGGAAGCCCCCTCGGGCTCGGTGTATCCCAGCAGGCTCTTAGCAAAGGAATCAAGGCTTCCAGAAAGAGAGCCGAGGCCAAGCAAAGAAAGGTATCAGACATATATAGAAAATAGGAGAAATATCTTGAGGCGTAACATACCTCGAAGTGACAAAAGGATGGATCGAGGCCAGAATCCTTAGGGACTCGTAAACAAAGCAGGGTTCGACAGGCACACAGGGCCGGTAGAGGCACCCTGACTATCTGAGTACAACTTCAGCATTGATGTTTCAGACATCGTATCGGCCATAGGTAAAATCAAGGACATTAGGTGGCCAAGACCCATACTATCAGATCCTTCGCAAAGGAACCCTAACTTGATATGTGAATATCACGATACCCACGGTCATAGGACCAAGGATTGCAGATGCCTTCAAGAAGAGGTAGCCCGTCTGATTAGCAAAGGGCACCTTCGAAAGTTCCTCAGCAACCGAGATAAAAAAACCAATTTCAGGAAAGATAGGCGAACAAGAAAAATAAAACAGAATAACTGCAACATGCCATCCAAATGATTATTGGAGGAGCCTATATCCCTCAAGGACCCATTTTTAAACAAACAAAAGTATCCATCACCATGGAAAAGTGAACTCGGAGCTACGTACCTAAAGATGCTCTTTCATTCAGCAAAGAGGAGATCGAGACCTTGTATCAACCTCATAATGATGCACTGGTAATTTCTTTTCTTTTGAATAAATTTCACGTTAAACGTGTGCTCGTGGATCCATGTAGCTCGGCCAATATAATTAGGTCGATGGTGGTAGATCAACTCAGATTGCTCGACCAGATCGTGTCGGCCTCCCGAGTCCTTACCGGATTCAACATGGCGAGCGAGACAACGAAAGGGGAAATTATCCTCCCCGTCAACGTGGCCAGTACAATTCAAAATACCAAGTTTCATGTCATCTGTCACACCTCCCTTTTTCCACTACCGTAAGGTGGGATAAGGGTAGAGAGGGACTTTTTCCAATTAAAGTGACATTATTCAGATTTGGGATTTATTTTAGTTTTCAGAGTCGCCACCCGAATTTCTTACATTGTTCCGGGACACCATTTATTTATTGAAATCCCAAACCGAGGAAATTTGACTCTGTTTTAATTTGTCTGCGACCAGAAATATGAGTAAGGAATTCTGTTAACCCGGGAGAAGGTGTTAGGAATTCCCGAGTTCCGTGGTTTTAGCACGGTCTCTTAACTATTAAAATTTGGCCTAAACTGCCTGATTATTCACATATTTTTTGCCAATTGTGCTTTTAGCCTTTTTCACTTTTCAGCCGCTTTTAATATTTATGGACTTATCTTGAAAACATGTC
>ML348357.1:0-23113 GCA_005239505.1 Nicotiana paniculata | reverse complement strand
AGGTAATACACAAAACTGGGGGAACCAAAGGCCACGAAACTGGAACAATAACAATGCTAGAAACTGGAGCAATACCAATGATCGTCAATGGGACAACAATAATGACCGACAATGGGGGAACAACAATGAAGGGAATTGGAATAGAAGAAAATAAAAACAACAATTGGGGAGGTGAAGGTAATCGGGGGTCTGGTTTTCAAAGGCCCCCGATGTACCAACAACCAAGCAACCCTCCTCCATATCAATCTCATGGGCAAAGTTCTTCAAGCTCGGAAATGGGTTGGATAGAAAACATGTTCAAACATATGATGGAGAGGAATGCAGAATCTGATGCCCAAATATCCTCTCACACTACTTCCATCCGAAATCTTGAAGTACAAATGGGCCAGATTTCACAAGCCTTAAACACACACCCGAAGGGTGCACTACCAAGTGATACGATAGTGAACCCCAAGGGTGGGAACAACAACACCGGTCATGCTATGGCGGTAACCACTCGGAGTGGAAAAGGCGTGGAGGCAAGTACTTCGGGGCAAAAGAAGGTTGTTGATGATGATGAAGTTATACCCCAAGATGAGCTACCAACTGATGTGGAGCAAGCATTGGATGAGCCAAGTGAAGGTGAGGTAAGAATTGACATTAATGACAATGGGGAGGATTTAGATAGAAATGTGAACCCGTCTAGGGAACACATAATTGACATGCCGGAGCCGGTGGCCCCAAAGGCACCATTGCCTAGGCCACCTCCCCCTAACCTCAGATATTTGTAAAACAGAATCAAGAGACCCAGTTTAAAAAGTTCTTTGATATGATGAAGAGTCTTACCATAAATGTTCCTTTGGTTGAGGCCTTGGAGCAAATGACAGGCTATGCTAAGTTCATGAAGGACTTGGTGACAAAAAAATGATCCAATGAATGTGAGACCATTAAGATGACTCACCAAGTGAGTGCTATTTTTCACTCCATGGCATCAAAACTTGAAGATCCGGGTGCCTTCACTATTCATTGCACAATTGGGAGTGCAGACTTTGCAAATGCCCTATATGATCTTGGGGCAAGCATAAATTTGATGCCATATTCTGTGTTCAAGACCTTGGGGATCGGACAACCTAGGGCGACCTCTATGCGTTTGCAAATGGCGGACCGATCAATGAAGAGGCCCCTAGGTATTATTGATGATGTCTTAGTGAGAGTGGACAAGTTCATATTGCCAGCAGATTTTGTTATCCTCGACTGTGAGGTTGATTTTGAGGTCCCTATTATCTTGGGGAGGCCTTTCCTTGCCACCGGGAAGGCCTTGGTCTATGTTGAAGCTGGGTAACTTACATTCAGAGTTGGTGATGAAAAAGTGGTTTTCCACGTGTACAAATCTATGAAGCAGCCCAACAGCACCGAAGTGTGCTCTTTTATGGACCTCGTGTCTGAGGTTATTATTGATGATGACAATGTTATGATCCATGTTGATGATCTTGTGGAGTTGGACTTGTTGAATCACGAGGACTCAATGGTGGATGGTGTGCTTGAGAGCACCCATGCCCTTCAAGGCATGAGAGCTTATTCCTATGCTCCCAGAAAATTGTCATTGGACTTGGAGAACAGGAAGACCCCACCAACAAAGCCATCCATTGAAGAACCTCCGAATTTGGAGTTGAAGCCACTTCCTTCCCACCTCAGGTATGAATACCTTGGTCCCTCTTATACTTTACCAGTTATTCTTTCCTCTTGCCTAACCCAATTGCAGGTTGACTCAACTTTAAAAATGCTAAGGAGGAGGAAGAAAGCAATCGGTTGGACCTTGGTTGATATTCAGGGTATTAGCCCCGCCGTTTGCACAAGATTATATTGGAGGATGGAGCCAAACCCTCTGTTGAACATCAAATAAGACTCAATGAATCTATGCAAGATGTGGTGAAAAAGGAGATCATAAAATGGCTTGATGCGGGTGTGGTCTATCCAATTTCGGATAGTGCTTGGACTTCTCCGGTCCAATGCGTTCCGAAAAAGGGTGGAATGACAGTGATAAAAAATGATAAGAATGAGATCATTCCTACAAGAACGGTTACCGGATGGCGGGTGTGCATGGACTACCGCAAGCTCAACATGGTAACCCGCAAAGACCATTTTCCTTTACCTTTCTTGGATCAAATGTTGGATAGGCTTGCAGGTCGAACCTATTATTGCTTCCTTGACGGGTATTCTGGATATAATCAAATTTTGATAGCCCCGGAGGATTAAGAGAAGACCACCTTCACTTTCCCATATGGCACTTTTGCCTTTGCTCGAATGCCATTCGGACTTTGTAATGCCCCAGCTACTTTCCAAAGATGTATGATGGAAATCTTCACCGACATGGTGGAGGATTTTCTAGAAGTATTTATGGACGAATTTAGTGTCGTCGGGGATTCTTTCGACGAATGCTTGAGTCATATTGATAGAGTTCTTGATCGATGTGAAGAAACAAATTTGGTCTTGAATTGGGAAAAATGCCACTTTATGGTGGAGGAAGGAATTGTTTTGGGCCATAAGATTTCAAAGAATGGCATTGAGGTTGATAAGGCAAAGATCGAGGTTATTTCAAAATTGCCACCACCTATTTTAGTGAGAGGAGTCCGGAGCTTTCTTGGCCATGCCGATTTTTACCGGAGGTTTATCAAAGATTTCTCTAAGGTGGTGAATCCATTATGCAAGCTGTTAGAGAAGGATGACAAATTCAATTTCGATGAGCAGTGTATGCAAGCTTTTGAACTCTTAAAACACAAGCTCACTACCACTCCCATCATCACGGTACCGGATTGGAGTACCCCATTTGAGCTTATGTATGATGCAAGTGATGTTGTTGTGGGTGCTATGCTTGGGCAGAGGGTGAAAAAAGTGTTTCATCCAATCTACTATGCCAGCAAGACAATGAATTCTGCTCAAATGAACTACACAGTCACGGAGAAGGAGCTTCTAGCTATAGTCTTTGCCATGGAAAAATTTTGAGCTTATTTGATGGGTGCCAAAGTCATAGTTCACACTAACCATGCAGCACTCCGGTACCTCATGACCAAAAAGGATTCCAAGGCAAGACTTATGAGATGGGTTTTGTTGTTACAAGAGTTTGATTTAGAGATAGTGGACCGAAGAGGGAGTGAGAATCAAGTTTTCGATCATTTGTCCCAGTTGGAGGAGCAAGGACGTCCTTGTGACGGACTTGAGATCAATTAGTTTCCCGGATGAACAACTCTTTTCAATGTCCATGAGAGAAATGCCATGGTTTGCGGATATTGCTAATTTCCTAGTCTCCGGAGTTGTCCCTTGTGAGCTCTCTTCTAACCAAAGGAAGAAGCTTCGAAGGGATAGCTTGGATTTATATTGGGACGAGCCTTATTTATTCAAGATTTGCACCGATGGGGTAATCTGGCGATGTATAATAGAGGAAGAGCAACTAGCCATCCTTGAGTCTTGCCACTCCTCGTCGTATGGTGGTCATCATGGAGGGGTGAGAACTGCTTCTAAAGTGCTTAGTTGTGGGTTCTTTTGTCCCACTTTGTATAAGGATGCTATTACCCTAGTGAAGAGGTGTGATGAATGCCAAAGAGCTGGGGGAATTTCCAAAAAAGGATGAGATGCCCTTAAACTCAATTCTCGAGGTAGATATCTTTGATGTTTGGGGCATTGACTTCATGGGGCCATTCGTGAGTTCATGTGGGAACACGTACATCTTGGTCGCGGTTGATTATGTGTCAAAATGGGTGGAGGCCATAGCCTTACCAAACAATGAGGCGCAGAGTGTAATATCCTTTCTCAAGAAGAATATATTTACTAGGTTTGGCACCCTAGTGAAAATTTTGTAGTCAACATTTTTTTTCAACATAGATTATAATTTAATTGTAGTATAAATGTAGTAATTTTGTAGATACCCTTAAAAATAATACTGCTTTATACATACTTAAACTGATTTGTAGTTTATTTGTAGATAAATGTAGGAATTTTGTAGATATTAACATAAAATTAGACTTTCATAGAATTTGTAACGTAACAATTTTAATCAGTTCCTCCTAATTCCTAAGACCAGTGCCGTTTTTTCCCTCCTCTTTCTTCCTCTTCTCCATTCCTTCTTCTTCTCAAAAAATACAGAAATGAGACCCATTTTTTAGAATCAGATTTTCCCCATGTAACCCTAGCACAAATTTGTAGTTTAATCTCTACACAGTAACTTGCACTAGGAGATCCATCGCCTTATCTGCAAGCAGACTTTGTAAAGGAGCTAATAGCACGAAAGGTTATACGAAACAGGGCGAATTCTTAGCGTAACAAAGTGAGCCAATCTGATTATCTGAAGCACAATAAAGTGAAGTTAGTGGAAACAGAAATTACCAGTAAAGTACTAGAGAAGAACAATCAGAAAGGAGGTTATTGTTAATTCAAGATGTAATTCTCTTTAAAGCAACATGCAGCAAAAATCAACAGACCAAGAGATTAATTGTTTAATTATGTGTGAAAATTCGTAATTAGCTAAGTTGTAGAAAGTAAATGAAACCACTGTACGCACACAATAGTAAGAACCTGATAAAATTAGTCCCAGATTTGTAGGCGCCTAATTTGGGATTAATTCTAATATTTAACGTCGCTATAATCAATTCTAATATTTAGTCCCAGATTTGTAGGCGCCTAATTTGGAAAGAATCAACTCTTAATGTTGGGTATTTAATGAATGGTATAAATTTTGTAGGAAAAATGTAAACATGGCGGAAAATTATAAAAATATGCATATTCTTGGTAATAAGGTTTCATATATGGTATAGGAAGGAAAAAATCTCATACTACATTATTTTCTTGGGCCAGTTAGATTCGTTCCACCGCCCCAAGAACATAATCATAAGCTTGAACCAAAACTTAGGGTCCAATTCATAAGTTCGAAGTGGAGGCAGAAAGTGATCTGTGTCGTGCCGCGACGTTAAATCAAGCGCTTGTTGGGAAGCAACCTAGCTTTATTTTTTTATTTTTAATTTAGTTTATTTTATTTATTTATTTATTTTTAGTATTATATTATTTTTGTAGTGTCGATTTTTTATTTTTTAGGAGCATGGAACGCAAAGCCACGGGAAGGATGCAACAACAAATCATTAGTTGGAACTAAGTGTGAGGTACCCGCACGAAGGACCAGGCCTGGAAAAAAGTCTGAGTACCTCATGAGATGCTAGTGCTTCTGCCTTTGGCCTACCAGGGAGTTTCTTTTACCCTCTTGTATGTATGGGTGTGCATTGGGGACAATGCACAATTTTAAGTGTGGGGTGAGGAGATTGTCTGGGTGATTTTCTATGCTATTTTAGTTATGTTAGTTTAATTGAATATTTTTTTCTAAATAGAAAGATTGGATTTTTCCCGACGATGGATCTATTAGACAATTTTCTTGAGGGATTTAAGTCTAAAGAAAAAAAAATAAAAAGATTTTCTTTTGTAGGTAGTGTATCAATTCCCCCTTGGTTTTTCTTTGGATCGCGGTTTTTTTCCAAGGGTTTTGTTTGAATCGGGTGTAGTTAATTTTTTTTTTTTTTAGGAAGAGGAGCCATTGTGTTGTGTTTTGAATTGAAGCAATATCTCTTGACTTTGTTATACTTTGAGAATAGTGAGTATTTTGGTTGTGACACTTAGACTTAGTTTTTGACTCTTGTATAAGTACCTTAAATTGTATGATTTTAAATTTGCTTAACTGTTTTGACTAGAGTGTCTTGATGAATCCAATCCTGAGTGAGTTAAGTTCCATGTGTGTGTGAGGTTTGTGTGTTATTCTGTGCATTGCATTTGATGCCTAGAAATTGCCACGTGTGTTTGCAAAGCGAAATATTAGTTTTGTTTAGTCTTGGAAGTGATATAGGTGTTTCTTTGTTGAGCCAGATATGTATATTGTACCCTCTTAATTATTATGTATCGTAGTTAACAACTTTGAGCCTGTAATCCGGTTTGTTTGGCAACCACATTACAAGCCTTACCCATTTTTTTGAATTAACCATCTATTTGAACTTTCTAACCTCTCATGAGCATTGGAATTGTTATGAACTGTGTAAAAGTTAAAGTGTGGGGTAGTTGATTTGACTTTTGAGTGGAACTAATGAAATAAGGAGAAAGGTGCACTGCTTTTGAAAAAGTAAGAGCCACTTAAAAAAAAGTTGTATTGCTGTGAAAAAAAAACATATTACTTGATAAGTTGTGACTCTTGATGTAATTGTGCTTAAAGAAGTATGGGGTAAAATACATTGATGTGAAGGCGAAGTTTGGTTTGACATAGTATGGGGTTTGAATGTTAAAGTATATGTATTAAAGTGCTTAGGGAGGTGTAGTCACTCTTATATCAAAATATATCATATTCGTCCCGCAGCTAATATTACAACCAAATAAAGTCCTACTTGATCCTAGACTGAAGAGCTTGATTAGTAGAGTAGTACGCTACGGGCAAACTTATGGTGCTTCTTTTGTGGCACATGAATGTTATTTTTAAGAGTGAGTGAATTCTTTCTATATTGAGTTTCTAAGTGTTCTTAAATTTTATTGTATGGATTACTCTCTTTTGTTGTGTGAGGGAACTTGATTCATGAAGGAAAGGTAATGTCAGTAACCACTATGTTAGAGTAAGTGGGTGAGTTGTAAATAATGTGTGGTACTTGTGAGTCAAATCTTGAGGTGAAGATGTTACACCCTTGTGCTTAGTCTATTTTAAATATTCTTGGTATGATGAGTTAGGGGAATTATTTAAAAAGGTCGTGTCTATATAAAGTGTAGTTTGATTACTCGAGTACGATTAATGGTTTAAGTGTGGGGTGTTGATTCGCTTATTACACTCTAATTTACTGCACTTTAATTGAGTTTGAGCTTTAACCGCTAGTGTTTTGCACTAACTGTGTGTTTTATACCTTGTAGGAGTGATTCCGAGCTATATAGATGTTATGAAATGAATTAAAGTGATTTTGAGCTTTGAAGTCTGAGCAAAAGCCAAGGAATTAAGTCGGGATCGTGTTCAGGGGTCAAATTTGGTAGTTAAGAACAACAAAGACTCGAGTAGGCATATTGTGCACTGTCTAGTAAAATAGACATAACTATTTTCTCATAACTCCATTTGAGCTATATAATATATGGTTGGAAAACTAACTCAAAAGAGCTACAACTTTCATGTTTTAAGTTTTTCCAAATTCTAAACGAAAATGGGTGAAAAGTGCGCGGCAAGTGCGCTGGCCGCGCAAATGGGGCAGAATACTTGCTGTTATGCGCGGCCGCGCACATCCTGCCCGGGAAAGTGTCCTTTTTCGCATTGGAGAAGGTATAATTGTTTGGTCCCAACCCTACTTGGTAAACAGTATTTTGAAGAGATTGGACAGATTTGAGACTCAAATTCGACCTAAGGAGGCAGAGACACAGTAGGAGCAAGACGGAGAATTCTTTTACGAGTTTTTTCCTTCCTCTTCTTATTTTTCATTATTGGTTATGACTTTTAGTATTGTAGTTTTACATACTATCATGAATAGCTAATTTTTTATCTAGGGTTTCGATGGAACCTTTTGTAGGATAAATTCTTGTGATGTTTTTATATAATTGAGCAGTAGTATTTTCTCTATTTGTTCAACTATATTATTCTTGCGGTTGATTGAAGAGCTCTCAGTTAGCTGTGCCTATTTAGTATGTATTACTCGGGAGAGAATGCATATTTAGGTAGTTGTTGAACAATATCACTCCCGACGTATGTGAGGAATCAATAACCAAGAGTTTAAATGTGGGATTAGGGATAATGAAACCTTGGGTGCGATCTAAGTGAGCTGTAATTAAATCCAGCTAGCGTAACTAGGGAGAGTATGTCTAGTAATTTGTGGTAGTTACTCGGGAGAGAATTACAACACGCAGATCGCTCATGATCGGTAGAGAATACTTGGGCGAAATTATAGAAGACATAGAGGGAAGGATTGCGACAATTGGGAAAATCATAACTCTAGACCTCCTTAATCTTTTCTCCAACATGTAGTATCTTTAGTGTTAGTTTTCTATTTTAATTTGTTAGTTAGTTAGTTAAACACAAGAATCTTAATATCTATAAGTTAAGAATTGTTCAAGCTTGTATTCTTGGTGATAGTGAACAATTGTAGCTAAGCTTTAGCTCTTTGTGGGATTCGACTCCGGACTTGTAAACCGGATTATATTTGCAGCGACCGCTTAATCCTTTTTATAAGACATAGTTGGGCGTGATCAACATCAAATAAATTAGTTAAATCATGCTAAAGAAGGGGGACGAAAAGACAAGGCAGACTGGTGCAGAAATAGGTGGTTAAGAGAAAGATAGAGAAAGGGGAAGAGAGAAAGAGTGGATAAATTATCCAAGATGTATTGACAATTCATGATGGAGGAAGTCAATTAAAGATAAACGGAATATCGAGTAATGGATAGCTAGCGGATTCTAAAATTCAGCCTTAAATGCCTCATGATACTTTCAAGTCAAAGAAAGGTTGGATTATCCAACAGAATCCGTAAGCATAATTCAATTACCTTCACTGTTAGAGATTGGTTATATAATAACTCTATTACAGTTCCTCAGTGCCAGGTCAAATGTGTCAACTAATTTTGAGATAATGACAGGTTGTTGGTATATTTCGGGAAAAAAAAAGAGCATGCTGACACAATATATGAAAGTAAACAAGTACAGTTATATTGCTACTCAAACAAGAGCAATGGTGTACTATGCACGTGATATATAATGCAAACAAAACAAAGTAACGACGGATTCAAATCACTCACTCTAAAGAGCCAAAAATAATTTTTTGATAAACACAGATAACATAAATTTTTGGGCTATGAAATAGGTTACAAAAATGACATTTTTCGTCGTTACGTAACGACGGATTTAAACAATACGATACAATAAAAATTAAGTAACAATTAAAACAAACATTATATATAAAGTAACAATACGATAAATGGACATTGGGCCTTTCAAGTATATATTTTATAAAGCGCGCACATTTCGGATTTTCTAAACCTTGGGTTCATTGTACATTCACACCATGTATTTGTGATCAATGCATCAAGAACATGGAAAAGGTGATGTATTGAGATTTGAGAGTGAGAAAGAGAACTTGGAACTTATAATGTGAGTACAATTTCAAGAATACCTTAAAATAGTATCTTTGGTACACTCTAACCATGAATTAGTATCAGGTTACAACTACTCATATTGTTCACTGAGAGTGAAGTAAGCATTTAAACATGAATTAAGATGGTAAACTGTAATAAAAATGGCTACAAAGAAAATGACCTTGAGTAGCTCATTGAGTATCAGATTGTGTCTCAGGCACTGGTGTGGCTGCTCTTGGTGTTGAAGTTTCTGTTTTGCCTTCAGATGAAAGCTGATTGTCTAAGCCAGTGGGCCGAACGTTCTCGATCATTTTAACGACCTAGGAGATTTTTGGTCTTTGATCAGCCATCCTTAACACACAAGACATTGCTATCTGTAACATTTCCACCATTTCTTCCTCTATATTTGGGTACCTCAATATTTCCAAGTCGAATACTTCAGCAGTCCACTCCTCTCGAACTACTGAATGAACCCAACGGACTAAGTGAATAATCTCATCTCCATTCGTTGTATGGACGGGGGATTTACCTGTAAGGAGTTCCAATAACAACACGCCATAGCTGTACATCAGAAGGTTGAGTGGCTTTTCGGGTGTCTGTTATTTCTGGGGCACGAAAACCAGCAGCACGAGCAACTGGATGAGCTAACGACCTCATTATTGATGACAGACCAACATCAGATACACAACCATATTGTTTAGAGTTCAGAAAGATATTTGAGGATTTGACGTTTCCATGGACTAGATTGCCACCATTCTCGGCATGTATTCTAGCAATACCTCTCGCTGCACCAATGGCTATCCTAAGTCGAGTTTCCCAATCTAAAGGGATCCTGTTATCTCCCCGTTTACCTGCAAGTTGTATATTCATCGATGATAGTCAACAAGCCAGGAGCAAAAACAATACTCAATAACAGGTAATACGGTGATCAAACAGAGATGACAAAGATACCAATTGCCTTAAAAGACGATTAGAAAAGGAGATAACATGTATCAGAGTCAAGATTTTCAGTAATTAAGTGATCTATCTGTGCCCCATTACCAAAATCCCACCATTCCGTTTTAAACAGAAGCAAAGGATCAGAGTACAATCCTCTGTGTTTCTCATTTGTTCATTTCTTTTAGTTATCATTGAATAACATGCCGAAGATTAGAGTAATCAGTATGTCTTAGTCGATGAAACTTAAAAGTTAAAACATCTATTGCACAACTCATCATCTTAGTCGAAAGCTACACAATTACACTCAGATGAAATATAAGGAGATAACCATTGAATTTCTACAAGTTATCATTTCACTCCATTTGGTTTGAGAAAAGCAACAGAACTCCTAGTTCTAACATCAAAATGAGAGGAGTAAAAAATCAAAAAAACAATAAAGAATTATGTCGTGATGTTCGTAAAAGATTCTATACAGAATAAGGTTGACAATAGCTTACGATTCACTATTCTAGACTTCTGGTTAATTAAATCAGGTCCTACTAGTTATCTAAAAAGCTTAGTTGTTCATGAGATTTGACATCATATGTATTTGCTGGATGGACAGAAAGACTTGGAGAAAAAGTAAGCTTCTTGACAAAATCATGAATTATTTTGACTTACCATAAAAGGGAACAGAAACCAGAAATGATTATCCACATGCTATGAAATAGCTCAATCAAGTAGTGGATGAAATGAAAGACTAGTGACAAGGATTTGTATGGTTAAATATGTTGCGAGAAAGGAGTTCACTGCCCCACAGAGATGCGTAAACCACATGTTAGGATCATCTCACCTTTTTTTATGTACAACTAACCTATGTTGCGCGGACTCTCCAAAATACTGTCGAACCCGTGTCGGATTCTCCAAAAATACACTGTTTTTGGAGAATCCAACACGCACCCGGCAACATTTTTGAAGAGTCCGAGCAACATAGCAACTAACTATTAAGCTGGAAAGAGAATATATGGAACCTACAATATACCTCAGTGGATTCCCACTTACATCTCTGTCCCTACCATAACACAACAAATTATATTAGTTGACCTTTTAGATTAGAAGATTCTATGCCTTTCTGATTTGCTGTATGTTCTTCAATTCACTGAATCAACATGTGTGATCGCTATATGTTGAATGGGAGCCCTGGAGCAACGGTAAAGTTGTCTCCATATGACCTATCGGTTGCGGGTTCGAGCCGTGGGAATAACCACCAATGCTTGCATTAGCGTAAGCTGTCTACATCACGGGATGCCTGGTGCACCAGCTGGCCTTTAACATTTCTGATTGTGAGACATCACTTAAGGGATAGCAAAAAGCTGGTTTTAACAATCATATTTGCAAAACTAACTAATATACCTATACAAAGCAAACAATATAGCAATATGAATATGCTCACAAATTCCATAATCAAATGACAGTTTAAAAGTTAAGAACTATGAAATTTTGGGAGTGCATAAAGTGAAATACCATGGAGCATTGCAGCAACACTACCATCACTGAAATAATCAGAGACAGTAAGCTTCTCATCTTTTGAATAGTAATATGCTCGAAGCTCAACGACATTTTCATGTTCTATACTTCCAACCACCTCCATTTGTTGCTCAAACTCCTTCTTCTTGGCACCTACATCCTTCAACCTCTTCACAACCACAGTGGTAGCATATTCTAATATTGCTTCATATGCCATACCGAATGTGCCTTTCCCCAATACCTCAGCAGAAGCTCTAAGCAAATCTTCTAAATCAAATGCATAGTTACAACCTTCAAAGAAAACTAATCTATTATTAGCATCTTGACTCCGCGAATTCGCCTTCTCGGGAGACATATCTCCCTTCTCCATCTTACCAGGAAATAAACCATCTTCTTGTTTTCTTCTAAAACAACAAACAGCCAACAAGAAACAAAATCCAAGAATCCCAATTACACTACTAGCTACTATTATCCCAAGCAAAGCCCTCTCACTCAATTTCCTAACATTCTTGGATTTTGGATTTGGTTGCTCCGGCAGTGAAACAACAGGAGAATTTGAAACATTATAGTCAAGTAAAGACACATCATTACCGAGGAACGCATTCTTTGGAAATCTTTGAAGTGATTTTGGCACTTTACCTATAAGATTATTGTATGACAAATTCAGTAGCTGCAAGTTAGGCAAATGCAAATCAGGAATATTACCAGAAAGTGAGTTATTAGCAAGATTCAGTGAACTAAGATGACTCAAACCAGAAATTGAGCTAGGAATAGTGCCATTGAATCTGTTGTGTGACAAGTTTAAACTGGTAAGATTTTTCTAAACAGAGAAATCCAAAGGCAGAGGACCTGAGAAACCATTAGATCTAAGGCTCAAGATCTGCGATGCAGTTAAACGGCTAAGAGTATTATTAGGAATTGGACCATTGAACCCAACTCCAGGTAACCTTAGTGCTATTACTCTAGACCCATCTTCACTACAAGTCACTCCAATCCAGTTCTTGCAAATTGGAGAATTTTCATCCCAATTTAAAGGGTGCAAATGAGGTAATTTGTTAACAAAATCCAACAATGCTTGCTTATCATTTTCAACAAGAACAGCAGCAACAGTTATTTCTGACAACAGAAACATACCAACCAAGAAACCCAAACACAAATTCCTCCTCCACTCCATTTTCAAGAACCTAAAGCTCAAAACTTTAAACATTTCAAAGACTCTTGAAAACCCCCACAACCTGTTGTGCCGAGAGTCTCCTGAAAACAGTCTCTCTACCCTTTTTGGGTAGGGGTAAGGTCTGCGTACACTCTATTTGACTCCACTAGTAGGACTTTATTGGGTATGTTGTTGTTGTTGTTTGAAATTCCCCCCCCCCCCACCCACCCCACCCCCACAACCCCACAAAAACATAGCTCTTGCAGTCACATAAGTAGAAGAAATGAGCATCAAGAATCTAAAGTTTAAACTTTAAACTATTTTAAAGACACCATCAAATTCAAAACCTTACAAAAACTTAGCTTTTGTAGTCACATAAGAAAGAAGAAATGAGCATCAAGAATCTAAAGTTTGAAACTTTAAACTATTTTAAAGACTCAAAAACACCCTCAAAATCCACAAAAAAGGAAATCTAAAGCTCAAAACTTTAAATTAAAACCTCACAAAAACTAAGCTTTTGTAGTCACATAAGAAGAAGAAAGGAGCATCAAGAATCTAAAGTTCACAACTTTAAACTATTTTAAATACTCTGAAACACCCTCAAGCACAGAAAAGATAATCTAAAGCTCAAAACTTTAAATCAAAAACCTCACAAAAACTTAAGCTTTTGGATAGAGCAGCAGCTTAGCACAAGCTTAAAGTGAAAAAGAGAAAAAAAGAAAAAGAAAAAAGAAATGCACACTGACAACAAAATGAGAATGCATGTATATATATAGGGGTGGCAAACGGACAGGGCGGGGCGGATATGAGCGGGTCAACAAATAATTTAAAAACGGATAATTTATCCGACCTGACCTATATTTGAGACGGATAAAAATGAGTTTATCCGGCGGATAATATGGATCGCTTCCTAAATATGATCAATTATGAGAAAATTCAAGTTAATCACATTAGTCATTCATTGGTTATCCATTTGGTTAACCATTTTCTAATTGGATAATACGGTTCTTTATCCATATTCGACCCGTTTTTAAATGGTTCATTATCCAACCCATTTTTTTATGAATAATGTGGGTGGATAACTGTTTTTTTAAACCATTTTGCCACCTCTATGTGTGTGTGTGTGTATATATATATATAGGAGTGAAGAAAGTGAGAAAAAGAGTCAAATTTCCCAAGAATGGTGTCTGGCAAAAGCAATGTGGGGTTCTGAAAAAAGGGATTACAAAAATAGAAATCACAAGGTTTGAACTTTGAAATAAGGAGAGTTAGAACTAAGGGTCAAAAGGAAGTAATTTTAAGCTAGCGTTTGGCCGTAGATTCCCAAATTTATTTTGAAAAATCTGTTTTGGATGAAGTTTGGCTTGAAGATGAAAATGTGTTTGGACATACATTTTCAAAACATATTTCCCAAATTTATTTTGAAAAATCTGTTTTGGATGAAGTTTGGCTTGAAGATGAAAATGTGTTTGGACATACATTTTCAAAACATATTTCCCAAATTTATTTTGGAAAAACATGTGTATTATTAAGAATTTGGCCCAAAACTAACTATTGAGCTGGTTTTGAGATTTGGGATTTGGGATTTCACCAAAACATAGGCAAAATCTATGGCCAAACAAGTGTTTCTCAAATAAAACCCAAGTTTATTTTGGCAAAATCTATGGCCAAAGGGGTCCTTAGTTGTCCCCAACTGTATGTATATTAAGAAGGTGAAAATAAACACAGGTTTCAAGTCATCAATAACCATTACTGACCTAAATATTGAAGTTGATACAACACAAAATCTTGTCTACTAAATGTTCTGAGTGAATAGAAATATACTGGAGTATTTTGCTATACAAATCTTTAGAACAAAAAAGGAGTAAAGGGAATAATCAAAGACAGATGGCTAATCTGCATATTTGACAAAATTTGAAACTATTTTTCTGATCTAATGAAAACTGAAGATGGTTATAACTTAGGGAGCAGCTCCTCTTTCAACTTCAAGACACTCGAAGCATTTTATTCTTATGGGGCCGCAAAATCGTGAGTAATGGCTCCTCCTCGTCAAGTATTCTTGGATGTTCTTTCCAAAAGCTCGTGTCAATTATATTACAGTGTTCAACTACTACTTTGTCATTTCCAGTTAGTTCATCCTGCATTAAAAAGCAAAAAAGAAGATATAGGAACAAGTGAACACTCTTTTCACCAGTCTGATCCGCACCAAAAGTCAAAGCAAGGGCACATATCGCGAATGAATCTGTGTGCCGAGTGTAGCTTCTGAATGTGAAGAATACATACGAGACTAAAAACAAATTTACACAATTGAGATCGAAACATCTGATGGATTGAAACATGCTCATGATGGATTAATCATTACATTAATGACAAGAACCAAAAACCACTTCTTAAGGTAATATTCAAGTTGTTTACAAGTGATGCCAGACCTAATTTATTCACAACAAAACCTTTTGAGCATACAGTTTATAATGTGTATGACGGAAACATGCTCATGATGGATTAATTATTACATTAATGACAAGAACCAAAAACCACTTCGTAAAGTAATATTCAAGTTGTTTACAAGTGATGCCAGACCTAATTTATTCACAACAAAACCTTTTGAGCATACAGTTTATTATGTGTATGACGGTGGAAGGCCAAAATAAAAGGAATTCTGGCTTGGTCTACAATATCATCAAACATAAAATAAAGTACTTCAAGCAAAGAAAGAGAGGAAGGGGAGAGAGAGAGACTTACTTTGTCCTGGAAAACAGAGGAACCCATCCGAAACATGGTTGGTAGTGCATTGTAATCAATGCCAAACTGGGCAAGCAATTCATTCTTTTCCTGAGTTTGGGTACCCTGCAGAACAAAACAGAATCTTATGGTCATTGGACTATCAAGATTGATATCATGCATACTTGCTTATATCTGATCAGAACAGGATGACAGATATGGCAGTAACAGATCTACTGATTTATCAAGGTTAAATCAAAGTTTGAGTAAATATTTGAGTGTATGGTCGATTTCTACAAGGTCAAATTAAACAAGTCCAAAGATTATTAATGTACACTGTAATTTGTCAAAATCTCCTAGACGAAAACAGTTACCTTTAGGAACTGAGGTTTCAGTGCCAATATAGTTCACATACTATGTCCACCTCTATGTTTAACAGAATCTCATTTCTGTGTAAGTCTCAATTGCCATAACTAACTGTGTTTCTCCAACAGATATATGCCACAATAGCCGAAGCTAGTGCTAGGTTGAACAAGATTCTTATTTTACCTTTCATAAAGCTTAGTCCCCTTATCATTTCCACTGCTTTACTTCTTGTGATCATAAGATATCCAATTTCTCAACGGCTTAAGAAGTGTTTGCATCTTTGAACGCTCCCTTCCTGACTGTAAGCAGGAACAGTACTCAAAGAACTATACATCACATTTTTTATAACTCGTAATACATCTACTACCAAACCAAGTGGGCGTATTACTGCTGAATGTATTTCTAGTCAAAGCATTCCGGTCATCAAAAGCAGAAAATGTGTGATGCCAACAAATGTGGCGATACTTCATCACTAACACAGGTGGCAAAACTACATTCTTCAAGGCGAAGATATGGCAAACAAAATTGATAATAAATGGATGTAGCACAATACGTTATACAGCTTATTGAGTTGATTAATGTAAGAAAAGGAATGTATCAAAGGCAACAAATGGTCCTTTTCAATAAACAATTGGGATTCAGAGATTTAGAGTCATCAGTCCACGAAAAAGGAAAGATGGCATAGGCAAGAATGTCATTTTTTACAATTTATGTCTCAGAAATTTAGAGGATCATTTCTTCAGCATCAACAATGTGCATGCTGGAAAAAAAAAGCTTGTACTACTTTCTATAGGCTTGTAAGCTAGATAGATCAAAAGTAATGCAAGTGAAGCTTGTATTGGATGTTGAAATTATTTCTCTTTAACATAAAATGACGTAAAAGAGATGATCCATTAAATTTAAGCAGCAATAAACTATTTTCCAGAGAAACACATCATATATCATGCTACTTCATCTGAAACAAGAGACCTGCTTTATAAATTAGAAATGAGATTCCACACCTTCAGAGAGTTCTGCGCTTCAGTTCTACTCTTTCCAGACTTAACAAGCAGCCAGAAACAAGTATTGTACTGATTGTTTATGTGACCTACAAGTCAAGGTATTAAAGTTGGATTGTTAATATGGTACAGTTTGTTCTTTAGCTTGGCATCAAGAAGAACACAAAAATTTCTATATATAAACCTGATTAATTTGCGAAATTCTTTAAAATAACAAATAAAATAGGAAGTACTCACAATCAACTTGTCTCCAAGCCAAGTAATCTCGAAGAATCTCAGATGATGGATAGCAAACGGATCGACCATCAAAATAAGGTGGTTCTTTAAACTCTTTCTCAGGGAAAAACTCTTTCCACTTCATCACATACATGAAAGAGAAAAGAGATACAATAGCAGAGACGATTTCACTGAAATGATGATCGGAAGAGCAAGTTAATATAACATTTAATATTACTCATCAAAAAGAAAGTCAATACAACAACATTAGGCAAATTAATCGAAGATTGCCCTCGTGCAGTGGCAAAATAGACTCACACTGAAACTTTAACTAATTTAGTGATAAAGGTTCGAGAAATTGTTGTACATCAGAGATTTGCTACAAATGCAAAATATTCTAGAAGGGCAATTTCACCACTCAGACAAGCCAAGCATTTTATAGGACACATTCTGACAAAACTGACATTGTGTACAAGAAATGAATTTTCAGGATCTTCTAGCGTGTTGTTCACAGATAGTCGTATTATGCTCGTAGGTTGGCAACTATAGCTGAGTTGTTTATTTAATGTCCTCTACATTTTTTTTGATAACGTGGTATCCAGGCCAACTTGGCCGCACCTTAACTATTCCACAGGCAGTGTTTTTAAGAGCGTGAAGCGCAAAAAAGCGACAATGTCTCGCCTTGCTTCAAAAGCGAAGCGCAAAGCGAAGAGCACGCTTTATTAAACTGAAGCGCAATTCATAAAAACATAATGTAAACATTGCAAAAGCACAATATAAAATTATAAATAATCAAAAACTTCAATTTAAATACTTAACTGAAAATATACATTTAAAAAATCACATAAACTGAAAATATAACATATATATAATAAATAATTTTAATTACTGAAATATACACTAAAAAATCAAATAAACTGAAAAATATAAAATATATAAATAATGAAAGAAAGAAGAAAAAAAGAAGCAGAAGAATTAAACAAGCGCTGGACTCCAGCGACTGGTCAGAAGTCAGTAACTCAGAAGAAGAAAGAAAGAAGGAAAAAAGAAGCAGAGAAATTTGGAGTTCTGGACGGGAACAAGAAGAAAGAAAGAAAGAAGAAAAAAATGAGAAGAAGAAAGGAGAAGAAGAATTTACCTGGACCGGTCTGCTGCGATGAAGAAGAGAAAAGATGGCAGAAACTTTTTGTCCAGAAACCCTAATTTTTTCGATGAAGAAGAGAGAAAATCGCAGCAATGGTCTTCTGTTATGTCGAGCAGCAATTAGGGATTTGTTTTGTATAAATTAAAAACAGACCCAATCTTTTTTCTGCGATTTTTGAACAGAAGCGACGATTCGTCGCTTCTCTCGCTTCGTCGCCTCGTTGCTTTTTCCTCTGAAGCGTGCGCTTCACACGATTGCGTCGCCTTAGGCACAGAAAAGCGATGCTTTGTCGCTTCGCGCTTTAAGCGACGAAGCACGCGCTTTTCCAAACACTGCCACCAGGTACCTGCTAACTTCTACTAGCACAAGTACCGGGTAACTATGCCCACCAAGGTTAGGCAGATGGAAGAAATCACCTAGTATGTTTGCCTCTGCTTAGATTTGAACCCTAACTTCCAAAGTTCTCGCCCACTTTATTGACCACCATGCCACACCCTTAGGTATACCCTTCCCTGCAATTTCTTCCCTTAGGGGATGAATATGACATCAAAATAATCTATGTGCACAATGAATTCTAAACACAAGAAGAAGAATTTGTTTCCAATCTCCAGTTGGTTCCCTTTTAATATGTGGTTTTAGCTAACCACTACACTTCCCAAGGAACTTACGAACGGTGATGAAGGAGTTACCTTGACCGCCTCTGATATAATAGAGATTCTTTCTTCAAAACAAAACTGAAAGAAAAAATTAATCTCTTAAGATAAACTATAAAAGGAAACGGTTATGTAACAAGTGAATCAAAGATGTTAAAGGAACTAATACCTATATTCATCGCTCACCCCATATGCAAAGATAATATCCTTAAACATCTCTAGCAAAGAAACCGCACATGAGTTCATAAGATTCAGTGCCTGCTCATCATTTGGCTTCTGAAAACCATTATCTTCACAAAACCTACAATCAATCAGTCAAGATCAGGAAACCAGCAATTCCAAACTAGATTTCACGAATGACATGCTCAATATCAGATATACATGACTTTATATTAGTGAAATTATATATATGCATGTATTATAACCATGATCTTGTGTCTGATACATTTTAAGGGTTATTGGCAACAACCAAGAATGTTTTGAGCGATTGCAGTTGTTTCCAGGACGTAATAGAAAATTAACTTGGGATATGCTTGGAGTTTCTTCTTTAATCCGGAATTAGAAATCCATACTTGAAAAAGAAAATAGACATACAAGAAAACCCAACTCCCACAGAAACATGGATTACATTATCCAGAAAATACATACTACCTATAAATTTTCATACTCTATGAAAATAAGCAAGAATCATGCCACATCACTTTGACATGGAACTTGGGATTTGAAGCAAGAAGAATAAATCAGTCTAAAGCACATCACATACAGGAGAAAATGTATCGAGTGGAAAAGGAAACTAAGACAAGGACAACAATAAATCAAAGATATCAACACTTCTTTACAAGTCAAGCAAAAAGTCATAAAATAATTACTGTAGTTAGTAATAGTGAAGATCATTGGGTAGAAATATAGGTACAATTTACCTGTGGAAATGACAACCGTCTATCCGGACTACAATCCAAGTAGATAACATCAACTTGCTTTCAAATTGGAAAGACCTCAAATACTCAGGTTTAATCTTATTAATGCCTTCTGCAAGCAAACCAAGTTCCTCAGTGAGGAATGAGTAGTTATTCCAGAAGCCTTTCGTTGCTATATTTTCGGAGTGAACTATGACTGCTTTCTTACTTGGTCTTTTAACAGGAGTGCCATTTTCTCGGTATTTCACAATATCTTCCACCTGCATTAAGATGGATATATATATATATATATATATATATAAAAGAAAAAGTGGACGGGAAGAAATATAATATGAAGTACCCCCTCATAGTGATGAACAAATTGCACTGCGTATACCTTCCCCTCTCCTTTCCTACCCCTCTAAAGGGGGAATTTTTCATGGGCGAGCATAGAGCAAGCATCGGTATTTTTGTGATTGAGAGGATTCAGCAAAAGAGTCATTTGGTGCATATGTCATTTTATATCAAGATATAAGAGCTACACATTGATGTTACATGAAAAAGCACAACAAATAAGATGATTCACCAAGGCTCAGACTCTGGAATTCAATTACTACTCGCTTTGCCTTTTTCATGCATACATTTAACTGGGCTAGTAGATTAATGTTAATTTGAAGTCAATAAACTTAAATTCCAAAAACAAAAAAAAAAGAAGATCATTCCTCTATAATTATAGGCTTTCTGCAAGAAAGAAAGAAAGAAGAATTTCAAACCAAAATATGGTCCTAAGGGAAAGTTTGTTAGCAAACAGAAGTGTCTGCTCTTGAAAACATATTTGTCTCCAACTTGGTTTCTATATTCTGTTTTTGGAAACCCTTGGGTCTACCGTCAGGAAGGCACCACTCTAGCAAACCATCCATCCCTCCTTCGGGAAAACATCAAAACTCTTCTAAATCATTTCTTCTGCCTCAATTTTATAAAATTCTTAATCCATTCTCTTTTTTTACCCTAAGGTTCGTGATGTGGCATTCATGGTAGGAGAGAGGGTATTTCTTCGTGTGTCGCCCATGAAAGGTGTTATGAGGTTTGGAAAGAAGGGTAAGTTGAGCCCTAGGTATATCAGGCCGTTTGAGATTCTTGATAGAGTGGGGGAGGTAGCTTATAGACTTGCGTTGCCTCCAGGGTTATCCTAAGTTCATCCAGTATTCCATGTGTCTATGCTCCAGAAATATTATGGTGACCCGTCCCACGTGTTATATTTTAGCTATGTCCAGTTGGACAAAGAGTTGACCTATGAGGAGGAGCCGGTAGCCGTTCTAGACCGGCATGTTCCTTAGTTGAGGTCTAAGAGTTTTCCTTCAGTTCGAGTGCAATGGAAAGGTCAGCCCATTGAGGCAGCGACTTGGGAGTCCTAGTCGGACATGCAGAGTAGATATCCATATTTTTTTACCAATTTAGGTAATTTTCTATGTCCGTTCGAGGATAAATATTTGTTTTAGAGGTGGAGATTGTGATGACCCAAGGGGTCATTTTATGAATTAAGACTCTGTTCTAGGCTTATTATCCATAAGAAAGACTAATTTTAATTACCTCGATTTGCATGCGCAGTCCGGGCGTGAAACCGGAAAGCTTTTATGTGAAAATTTAAGAAATAATAATTTTTAGAATTAAAATTTGGTTTTAATTGACTTGAGTCAACATTTTTAGTAAACGGACCCGAATCTGTGTTGTGACGATCCCGAGAGGTTCGCAGTAAAATATGGGACTTAGGCTTATGCCCGAAAATGAATTCTGAGGTCCCAAGCCTTAGAAATCAATTTTTGAAAGAAATTATTTTGTTGAATTATTAATGAAATAAAGAAAAGAATTAATGTTTGAAACCATTGGTATCGGGCTCGTATTTTGGTTCTGGAGCTCGATACAGATTTGTTATAGTGTTTGAATACTAACTGTGAAGTGTGGTGAGAATCGGAGTTTATTTGACGTGATCCGGACGTCCGGTTGAGAAATAGTAAAATTGAAGTGTTCTTGAGAAAAATGATGAGTTTTGAGGTTTAATTCATAGTTTTACATGTTATTTTCATGATTAGATCGCACGAGTAAGTCTGTATGATATTTTTAGACTTGCGTGCATGTTTAGTTTAGATCCCCGAGGGCTCGGGTGAGTTTCAAATAGGTTTGGGTTGTGTTGCGCTTGTTCTTTCTTATGCTTCGACGTCGTTTCTTCAAGCATGAATGATATCATATTGAATAAATGAGCTCCGATTTTTGTTTTGAATGAAGTATTAGATCCGTATCGTAATTATAGACCCGCAGCAAAAAGAATCGTTGAATTTGGACATCGTATGAGGATTTTAATGGTCATTTTACTAAGGTTGCCGGATTTTTCAAATTAATTACGAAATTGCCACTGGCAGCATATTTAAAAATCTGCACTATTTGCAAATATTAAAACCTACATATCTCATTCATTATAAGGTCAAATTGAGTGATTCAAAAGCCTAACTTGACCAGAATTTCACAAGGAATCCATTGGAGACATAAAAATTGGGTTTCGGGATTGTTTGGTACAAGAAACGAGGCAGAATAGCTGGCAGAAAAATATATAAAACTAAGGTTTGTTCATTCGGTCATATTTTGAGTTGGGGGCTCGGATTTGGGCGATTTTCACCATAGGGATTGGGGTAAATGTTATCTACTCATTTTTATGGTTATATTTCAATTATCCAATGTTTTTCATCACTTTTAAATCAAAAACTAAGAATTTTCATGGTAAAAATTGAAGGTTTGGGTAGAATTAGGAAATTTTGTAACAATCGAATCTTTACCTAGAATTGAGGTCGAATTTCGAAACTAATTGTATATTCGGACTCATGGGTAAATGTAATTTGGTCCGAACCCCGAGTTTGGACCAAGTGGGTCCGCGGTCGGGTTTTAACTTTTTTTGAGAAAACTTAGAAAAAATTATAATTTTCAGTAAAGTTAGTTTCTTTAGCATTAATTAATGATATTAAATTAATTATGGCNGTGAGTGGCCTGCGAAGTTGAGGTAAGTGCTTGGTTTAACCTTGACTTGAGGGAATAGGAATCCCCAACTAAATTGTTATGTGAAACTACATGTGAGTGGTGTATAGGTGAGGTGACGAGTATCTATGCACCACCAAATTGTCTGCTTACATGATCCCCTCCCTGTTTCCAATTTAATTGCTCGGGTTATAATTGTTTCATGTCCATTGTTGTTTCTATGATTACTTGGTTTGTTAATATATTGTTAAGTCTGGTTGTAATTATTTTTGAAAAAGTATTAGTGTATTCCTGGGTTTATAAAGAGCTCCTCACGTAAAGAAGAGGGAAATGCTACTAGGTATGCACTGAGCATATATATATATATATATATATATATATATATATATATATATATATAT
>ML348356.1:0-31081 GCA_005239505.1 Nicotiana paniculata | reverse complement strand
GTGAATATTTTTGTAGTTTTTAATTTTCTTAAATAAAACCTATGAAGAGTAAGATAAAAATTTAAAATATTAATATTAGACCTAAAAGAAATATTTACATCAAAATAGAATAGAATTTGAGTGTGGTCAAAAATTTGTTGTTCACAGCATGCCGCTCTTTGCTTGGAAACTTGGAGAGTTTTCAGACAAAGAAAAATGAACAAGGTGACTGGTTTTTGACCTCCCTATTATTTATCAAGGAAGAGAAGATAAAAGAAAAGGATGTGATCGAGCCTTGGTTTTAGGCCGCCTACATATCCCGGATTATAAGGGAATCAGGTCAGTGTAGTTCAAGAAGAGCGATGAGTATGCTTATATGGAGTGTCGAGTGAAGTTCCGTCGAGGTTCCGATCCGCGGTTCCTACTATTACATCAAAATGAAAAGAAAATTACATACTCTTGAAATCTAAGAGTTACAAAATTCCTATCTAAATGTCATCCGGGGTCTTGTCTTGATTCTTGACTTGCTTCCTTCATTGACTTTAGACTGAAACTTGATGCTCTCGATGTAACAGACAATGGAATATTCTCACAGGCTTGCTTCTTGATCAGGTGATAAGAAGATGGATCTTGAGACCCTGTGTCTCTGCATGCATCCTGTCAAAGCTGCTTGCAGCTGGTGTTGAGATCAAACGTTCCACTTTCTCGGGCGAGAGTTAGAATCTTATTTTTTGCACATCCAATCCATGCTTTGCGGAAAAACCTATATGCCATCACAAACAAACAAAACGAACAAAAATTTTCTGCCCCAGTTTGCACTAGGAAATTTTTGTGAGTTATTGAAAACACATTAAACTATCTTTGCTATTGCAGAGTTAAGAATTGAAAAAGACACTTTTTTTTTAAATAATAGGGAATGTCGTACCCAGCGTTAACAAGAATGCGGGCAACCAGGGGATGCAGTACCCTGTGTTGACAATAAGATGAGGCTCATGGTACTCTAGGATGCAACTAGGGAATGTCGTACCCTATGTTGGCAGAAAAATGCAACCAGGGGATGTAGTACCCTTTGTTGGAAATAGGATGAGGCTCATGGTACTCTAGGATGCAACTAGGGAATGTCGTACCCTATGTTGGCAGAAAAATGCAACCAGGGGATGTAGTACCCTTTGTTGGAAATAGGATGAGGCTCATGGTACTCTAGGATGCAACTAGGGAATGTCGTACCCTATGTTGGCAGAAAAATGCAACCAGGGGATGTAGTACCCTTTGTTGGAAATAGGATGAGGCTCATGGTACTCTAGGATGCAACTAGGGAATGTCGTACCCTATGTTGGCAGAAAAATGCAACCAGGGGATGTAGTACCCTTTGTTGGAAATAGGATGAGGCTCATGGTACTCTAGGATGCAACTAGGGAATGTCGTACCCTATGTTGGCAGAAAAATGCAACCAGGGGATGTAGTACCCTTTGTTGGAAATAGGATGAGGCTCATGGTACTCTAGGATGCAACTAGGGAATGTCGTACCCTATGTTGGCAGAAAAATGCAACCAGGGGATGTAGTACCCTTTGTTGGAAATAGGATGAGGCTCATGGTACTCTAGGATGCAACTAGGGAATGTCGTACCCTATGTTGGCAGAAAAATGCAACCAGGGGATGTAGTACCCTTTGTTGGAAATAGGATGAGGCTCATGGTACTCTAGGATGCAACTAGGGAATGTCGTACCCTATGTTGGCAGAAAAATGCAACCAGGGGATGTAGTACCCTTTGTTGGAAATAGGATGAGGCTCATGGTACTCTAGGATGCAACTAGGGAATGTCGTACCCTATGTTGGCAGAAAAATGCAACCAGGGGATGTAGTACCCTTTGTTGGAAATAGGATGAGGCTCATGGTACTCTGGATGCTACTTGGGAAATGTTGTACCCTATGTTTGCAACAAAATGACACTCGTGGCGCTTTGAAATGCTAGGGAATGTCGTACCCTATGTTGGCAAAAAGTCATGCAACCAGGGGATGTAGTACCCTACGTTGGAAATAAGATGAGTCTCATGGATCCCTGAGATTCTACTAGGGAATGTTGTACCCTATGTAGGAAGAAAATAATGCGACCAGGGGATGTAGTACCCTCTGTAGACAATAAGATGAGACTCTTGGCTCTCTAAGATTCTACTAGGGAATGTCGTACCCTATATAGGCAGAAAATAATGCGACCAGGGGATGTAGTACCCTGTGTTGACAATAAGATGAGACTCTTGGCTCTCTAAGATTCTACTAGGGAATGCCGTACCCTATGTAGTCAAAAAGTAATGTGACCGGGGGATGAAGTACCCTGTGATTGGAAATGAAATGAGGCTCGTGGATCTCTGAGATGCTACTAGGGAATGTCGTACCCAATGTAGGCAGAAAATAAATGCAGCCAGGGATGAAGTACCATGTGTTGGCAATAAGTAATACGACCAGGGGATGTGGTACCCTGTGCTGAAGATAGCATATTGATTCCCTATAATGAAACTAAAAATAACATGATTACATGTATATTAGAAGAAAACTAAGGATTTGAGAACTTCACTTGGTGGTGTTCGTCTTTTCACGAATTGTTTCCTAAAATTGTTCTGTTCCTGTTATGAACAAAGAAAGATTCATTAGTTTTTAAAATGGTGGTCAGTTTGTGGCCTTGATCTCTTGGGCGACTTGACCTTGTGTCCATTACACTTGTTAGAAACACTGACTCCATCGATGGTTGTACAAATTGCCGGGAGATTCTGTCATTACTTCCCGGAGATCTTCTTTCTCAATATCAAAATCTGACTATTTTATGCCTATCACCATTTGTGTTTATGGTGCAAACAACCTTGCTCCCAGAACAACTTTTAACTAAGTAACTTTTGTCGACCCTTGACACATTGTTCCGTCCTTCAAGCCTCTTGCTCCTCAGGGAAAATCAAAGGTGGCTTTATGCCTTTGCCTATGTTGTTCATGCCCAAAAAGTTTTGCTTCATATAACAGGGAAACAATAACCAATTTTGGGGACTTTTCTTTGCTTTGATTTGACGAAATTTAGACTGAAAAGGACTCAAAAAGAATAGTACGAAAGAAAACAAGAAGGTGAACTAATAGGTATTATAACTTAATCAAGAAGTTTACCTTTCAGAGTAAAGTAAAATAAATAAAAAAATAAAAAAAAGGACTTATCTGGAGGAATATGCTGACTTCAATGAACATGACATGCACTTTGGATTGGATGCCCGATCCGTCCGAACCGTCTAATTCTCAAAAAATGTTGTAAGCTTCCTTTAAAACTTAGTTCTTTTTCTTAATCATGCTTGTGCCGGGATATGTGAAGGCCTAAATCGATCACCGATGCCCTTTGTGGGTTTTCACCGACTGACCTCTCTCATTTGTTTTTCTCTCAACTCACTATTGCCTTACGGTGTCTGTGAGAGTTTTCACCAATAAGACTCTCTCATTTTATTTTTTCTCTCTTTAAGATGGCTGAGACATCACCCGTAGTATACTGACTTAGCATTCTTGAAAGTTGATCAGAAGGTCTTAACATGGAAAGGTAAAAAGAACTTATTCAACTGAACTACAACTTTTGGAACCATTTTGATGGAAACACTGTCGAAAAATAAAATAAAATCATGCCCCAGTTTCTTTGAATACCGGGAAATGTGGATTTTTGTTTTAGTGTGACCGAACCCCAGAGTGAGGCTGCCTACGTATCCTTTTGGAATCAGGTCGGACGTAGTTCATTAACATGAACTTATTTTTTTTTTAGGTACATTGGTTCCAAAAGAGGGGAAAACAAAGAAGTATAAACAAGGCTTCAAAGGGCTAACTACGGTTAAACAGTGTTTGCGTAGCGAGAATGATAGCATTTCGTCATCCCAACCTGAGACTGCTATGTATAAAAATGCCCCAACAGAGTCATGTCAGACATAGTATTTCTTGACCATATCCGCGTTGACAGATATGTCTGTCATCTTTCCTTCTATATCTGCCAAGTGTAGAGCTCCTTTTGACAATACTTTCTTGACGAGGTAAGGACCTTGCCAATTCGGAGCGAACTTTCCTTTTGCTTCTTCCTGGGGCGGAAAGATACGTTGCAAGGCAAGTTGTCCTACCTCAAACTGTCTTGGGCGCACTTTCTTATTGTAAGCGCGTGCCATTATTTGTTGGTATAACTGACCAAAACAAACTGTCGCCAAACGCTTTTCATCAATCAAACTCAACGGTTCCAGTCGGCACGTGACCCATTCAGTGTCCTTAATTCCTGCTTCGACAATGATTAGGAGAGAGGGAATCTCAACTTCTTGATTCATTATTTCGAGATTAGACAACTTTTTAAGACCTGGGCATGAATTCCACATGCATGTCATGTTTTTAAAGCCAGCATTAACGAAACTGAAAAGGATAAGAAATTAACAAAAATTAGGAAAAGGAAAAGATAGAATTTTACTAAGAAAATGGAACTTCGTTTCATTGAATTTGAAAGGGTAGAAGGTTTAACATCAAAGCAAAGCAATTAAACTAAAATATCTGGATTACAACCCTTAAAATAATCCAAATACAGAAAAAGCAACAAAACAGACTACCAAGGCTCCTTCCTGATGGGAAGAAGAGTTGCTTCCCAGTTGTTAAGCAAGGTATCTGGACCATTGAGCTGAACACTTGAACGGATGGGGCCCTCACCAACTTTAACCATATTGATCTCATAGAACATCTCCTTGAGACCCAGGCAAACTTTATTATTGCCATCTTGTATGGATCATTCCTCTTTCTTTTTTCGATTACTGAACTGCCTGACCCGCTTTGAATTGATTGCGTGGTCGCCTTAAGGGCTGCCTGACTCATAATTTTTCCCGACTTCATGACATTCTCAACTATTTCATCAATCTTAATCGCCTCAGCGAAAGGTTTACCAATGGCGGCCNTTCATGCCATTCTCAACTATTTCATCAATCTTAATCGCCTCAGCGAAAGGTTTACCAATGGCGGCCAACATGTAATGGAGGTAATCAGGATCCTGAGCTTGGAGAAAATAGTCAATCATTTCTGCATCTTTCATTGGTGTGTTGACCCTAATGTCCTGCTCTCTCCACTTGATTGCATATTCTCTAAAGCTTTCTGTTGATTTCTTCTTTATGTGACAAGAGAGGATCGGTCTGGAACTATATCAATATTGTACTGAAACTGTAGGACACAATCTTGAGCCATGTCGTTCCAAACATGCCAGTGTGAGATGTCTTGATCTATGAACCACTCTGATGTAATTCCTGTCAAACTTTCCCCAAAATAAGTCATAAGTAATTCTTCTTTGCCTCATGCTCCCCTTAATCGGTTACAATACCTCTTCAAATGGGCAACGGGATCACCATGCCGATCATACTTGTCAAACTTGGGGGTCTTGAAGCAGTGTGGCAAATGGACATGGAGGAACATGCATAGATCGTTAAACGAAACACTCTTATGTCCTCCCAAACCCTGTATGTTTCTCATGGTTTGTTCCAAGCTCTTCATTTTTCTGGTCATTTCCTCTTGTTTCATATTCTTGTCGGGTTTTTCGATCTCAACTGGGAACATGTTATGAGGAGTATGCTTATATGAATATGGAACCTTGAAAGTCGGTTCTGGAGAGTAATGTTGGGCATCATGAACATTCAGTTGTGGATCATTATTAGACTTTTGAGCAAGAGTCGGTTGCGGAACGGTGAAAGTAGGGACAATGGGTATAATAGGTGGGTCATTTCTGAAGGGTATGGTTGGAGGACGTGTAATAGAGGTACTGGGGATAGTGGGAAGGTTAATGCTCAGACTGAATCCAGGTTGGTACAATAGGTTACTTGTTAGGGAGATGGGAACTTGATTTGCAACTGACACATTATGAAGAATATCTGAAGACCCTATGGGTAGTGGGGGCGGTGCCTGTCCATTCACCCAAGCTTGGTACATCTCTGCCACTTGTTGTTTCAGCACTCTTACTTCTTCAACCAGTTCTGTACCTTGTTCGACCAATTGTCCATGGACATCATCATTATCTGACTCATTCTCACTGTTGTTTGCCATTCTACTTTTTCTTTTTGATCTCATGTTGTAAGGGTGAGTCGCCAGTTTAAATCACAAACCAACCACCTCAGTTTAACTTTATCTTTATAGATGACAAACAACAAACGTGTTAGAGTTAGGCATTTTACAAATATTAATCACATTGTATGTTGTGCACCTAATGCCATTTTTATTTCTAAAATGATCTTGGAAGGCTTAATGCTTCATCCCGGCTTATTGATTTATTTCCTCTTGAATTTAACGCTCTTTTTTCTTTCTTTCTTTTTTTTTCTTAAAAAAAATTCTCTCTTTTTTTTTGCCTTTTTTTTCCAGATAAATTATGACTATGATCGCATCCGATGGGGATTGCTTACGTATTATGACGCCGCATGAATCAGACCATTACGTAGTTCATGAAGATCAGGAATAAATTAAATAAACTAACTTTTTTTTCTTTTCGAATGAAAGAAAATATTTTTTGTTTTAAATTTTTTTTTATTTGGGATTTTCTAAAGAAAGACTTTTAAAGAAGGAATTAAAGTTTTTTTTTTTTTGGATTTTTGAAAATTGGGGGCCGAAACCGATGAGGTTTGCCTACTTATCTCACATCCGGTGAGACTCAGACCCACGTAGTTCGGTATGTTTCAGGAATAGGATGACACTTTGTGAAAAATTCAGGCTTATTTTGTAATAACTTTTCTTTTGGGTAAATACTGAGACTTTTGAAGACCGGGTAAATTTTCTCTCTCTCATATTTTCTTCCTTATGGTTTTCCCTCAATATTTTTATTTTTAGAACCGGTCAACATGCACAAACCAAATCAAACATANATTTTTTTATATTTTTATTTTATTTTTAGAGACCGGTTAACATGCACAAACCAAATCAAACATAATGCACAAGTAGCACATAAGATGCATAAGGATGGTCATGTAATTCTTGGGTACACCTGTCCTAAAACGGACCCAACTCCTGTGTTGAGTCCCCAAAGTCAAATGCACATGATGCAAATAAACGTTCCTACTAGGGATCCGACATGAGGCTATGTTATTCTAGGTTTAAATCCTAGGGGAAGTGTTCTACACCTGGCTTACCAAAGCGGACAGCTCGAGCCGAGGTGGGGGCCACGTACCGGGAGCACGAAAATCTATCCGACCTAGTTACTGACCCAGACTCGTTCTAATTGGTATGACTTCTAAAAGAAAATTAGGCCACGCGCACGTGTGCACCATAAATTCAGAAGACTCAGAAGGGAGGCGTAAGAAGACAATTTAATATAATTCAAATAATATCAAAGCAGTAAATAAGTGGAAATTAGCACATTAGGCCCAAAAAGATAGTAATAACGTCAAATCAATAAAGCCAAGTATAAATCACATTACAAGCTCGAATTCTGAACCCTGAACAGAAGTTCTGGGTTCTTGTCTCCAGCAGAGTCGCCAGAGCTGTCACACCTCCTTTTTTCTCGAAAATGGGGGATATGGGGAGTTTTTTTTCAATTTAAGTGACATTAATCGAAATGAGATTATTTTATTTAATTTCACAGTGGCCACTTGAGATTTGTTATGGTGTCCCAAGTCACCGATTTATTTTAAATCCTAAATCGAGGAAAATTGACTCTGTTTAAAGTCTGCGAAACCAGAAGATCGGGTAAGGGATTCTGTTAACTCGGGAGAAGGTGTTAGGAGTTACCGAGTTCCGTGGTTTTAGCACGGTCGCTTTAATCATACTTGGCTTAAATAAATTATTTAATTACTCATTTTAGAACCTCTGTACATTTTTACCTTTTATCGCTTTCTTATTGAAACGAATCACGTGTACGTGTATTCATTTTGTTTGATTATTAGTAATTACGGAATTATCCTAAAACGAGTCAATCGTACGTATACTCATTTTTATTTAGTGCGCTAAAAATTATGTCACGCGTACGTCTACACAATTTATACCGCGTTATTAATAATGAAGATTGTTTTTGGCCAAAGTTGCGCGAACACATACCTTGATTTATTTTTGGGAATTATAATTGTGTCACGCGAACGTGTACATGATCACGATAATAAATTGAAAACGCGTCTAAAAGTATACTACCGATGTTCATTATTCTTCCTAAATTTTTATATTATTGTGAGGCATGAATTATGGATATGACACTGTTGGAAAAGTGCAATTTTAAGTAATGGTATTATCTGTTGGTAAAGTTTTGGTATCTAGAAGGCATGCGCAAGATTTACAAATAATTTGAAAGATCATACCCATAAGAATTAAGTATTGTAATTGCCAAATTTCAATTGAAGTAACCAATTTTACATTCAATGTATATTTATGTCGATATTAATCCAACGTTCTAACTCATCAAAGTGGAGATTCCAGAAATGGACCGTTTCATTAGCTCAAAATTCTTATGCATATGATTGCCATTATTTTAAATTACAAATTTGCTACTCTGACTCTTATTGATGGAGAATTTAATCATCTGTTCGTAAAGTTCAAAACACAAAAAGACGAGTAATAACTCAAATACACAAATTAATCTTAGTAGACTTAGGATTAGATAACAAGAAAGAAAGAAAAAAAAAAGAGAATCAAATCAAAATACAAAAACATTGACATACCAATATTTACAGACATGAAACTTACGCAAATACAGTAAAAGAAAAATGAAGAAATGCACCTTCTTTGAAAAATTTCTTTTCAAACAAATAAGTTGAACTAATGTGGAATCTCCCAGCAAAAGAAAAATTCAACAATCGGAGGAGAACAACAACGGAAAAGACCCAATTACTGATACACAGGACCATGACAAAGACTCGAGCAGAGAAGTTCGACACCGACCACAAACTCCTCTTTGCTGTGCGTTTTTCCCCAATTTTGTGCTCCCTGTTTTTGCTCTTCTCTTTGTATTTGTGTGTGTGAGACTGAAGCTTAAGCAATTGGCTGTGGATTTTGAGAGAATGAAAATCGGGCTGATCTCAAATGAGGGAAGTGCTGATGATTAGAGCTGAAGGAAATTATTTTTTTCTTTTTTGAGACTTCCCGGTCCCCCTTGCCGTTTTCTCTTGTGTGTGTTTTTATAGAAGAAGATGAATGGAGTTGTTCAGATGTGAGTGTATGTGATCGTGTGTGAATGACGTGAAAGGTGAGGGAGTGGGTGAGTGGGTGAGAAGTGAAGGGTTTGAGGGGAACATGATGTAACGGGGGTGTTACTTTTTCTTTATTTTTTTTATTTTTGTGTGTGTGTATATATATATATATCGACCTCAAACGTTGGGAGGATTTTCGGATGAGTTTTCTTGAATCAATCAACCTATGGCCATAAAGAATGAGAGGTTCTAGTTATAAAGTTTACTTCTTGTCGTTCTGTGTTTTATTTGTGCTTCTTTTTTTTAATCTTATTTGTTAAGTAATTTTGGGTAAGTGTTTTGCAAAAACAATAGTAGTACGACGTGAAAATTATATACAAAGTACTTCAACGGAAATATCAACTCGTGAAATGAAATTGAATATATATATACACACACACACACATATATTTGTAAACAAGAAGATTTTTTTTTTTTTTTTTGTAAATAACAAACAAAAAATCTATACTTTAAGAATGTGAGTATATATATTTTTTAATTAGATCGAATAAAATCTATTAAGCGTAAATAAAACTTTACAATATCAATATTATACCTAAAAAAATATTTACACTAAAATAATATATAATTTAGGTGTGGTCAAAAATTAGTTGTGCACATAGCCTCAAGGAATAAGCCAATGACGGTCAAAATTACCAATCTTTAAAGTTCAGATGAAAATACTGAATACCAACAAAACTCAAGGAAATAGAAACACATAGGTTGTTGCGGCGCGCAACCCGATCCCACCGTACAACACATAATCCTCCCTTATTTCATTGTAAAAATATTAACAATAATAAATAATATATATGTTATGGCGCGCAACCCGATCCCACCATATAATAACATCAATATCATAATTCACCCTTATTCTCAATCCACCCTTATTTCATCTGTTGCGGCATGCAACCCGATCCTACCATATCAGTACCAAATACTCAATGTGCCCAGTCAATCAATAATTCAAATCACAAGAACCTTTACGATTAATAAACACCAAGCTGAAACAAAAGGAACATTGTACAACATGAAAATTCACATAGGTAATACTATACAGCAAGTCAAGTCCGGTAAATGACAATTAGAAGGGGCAAGTATATCAATTAAGGCAAATAGCAGCAAGTCATGAAAGCATGCAGAGGTCTAATATTTTTAACTAGAGAAACAATGATTAACAAGTAGCAATTAAAGCATGGAAGGCATTTAGAGCACATAACAATTAAACTAGGGAAGGGTATAATTAAAGAAAACGGAGAATCATGAAGTAATTCGACGGTGTATAAGCACTCGTCACCATGCATATACGCCGCAACACATGAAATTCACATAACACATAATTCAAGGGTTCCTAATTCCCTCAAGTCAAGGTTAAACTCAACACTTACCTCACTCCAAAGAACAACTCAAAGCTCAACCACAACCTTTCCTTTCAAACAAGCATCTGAACCAATAGAATCTAGCAAATTACCAACCAAACGATTCACACTTAGCCTTAGGAACTACCCAAGATTACAAAAGATTCAATTTAGGTCATTATTGAAAAAGTCAAAAAAAGTTAACTCCCATGACAACTTGGTCCAAACCAAGAATTCAGACCAAAACTCGAGTACCCATTCACCCCCGAGCCCGATTATATAATTTGTTTTGAAATTCGATCTCAATTTGAGGTCTAAATCCCAATTCTACAAAAAAAATTCTAATTCTATCCAAACCCCTAATTTCCAGCACGAAACACTAGATTTTAGGTTGAAAACTTATGAAATGTAATGAAAGATTGAAAGAAAATAGGTTAGAATCACTTACCAATGGATTGGGGAAGAAGAGTTCTTTGAAAAATCGCCTCTATTTTTGAAAATTTGAAGAATTAACAAGAATCCCATTGGGTTCACAATTGGGAACCACGAAAATGCGAGAAAACAGACACAAATGTGAAATCTCCGCATTTCTTCTGTCATCGCATTTGCAATAATTTGTTTGCAAATGCGAACATTGATCTTCCGCAATTGCGACAAAGTTGATCGCAAATGCGACCAAGCCTGCCCCAGTCCCACTTTGCAAAAGTGAAGTATTGTTCGCAAATGCGAACCTGAGGTGCCCCAGCTACTCTTCGCAAATGCAAGGAGTTGCTTGCGAATGCGAACCTAACAAAGGTCGCAAATGCGAATCTTGACATCGCTATTGCGAGGTCAGGCCTGCACCAGAACTGAAACACATCAGCACTTTTCTAAGTCCAAATTCACTTCGTAGCTTATCCGAAACTCACCCGAGCCTTCGAGGCTTTAAACCAAATACGCACGCAAGTCTAAAAACATCATACAAACTTGATCGCGTGACCTAATCGCCAAAATAACACCTAAAACAACATTGAGCACCAAATCAAAAGAATTTTTCAAGAAAACTATAAAATTTCTATTTCAACAATCGGACATCCGAATCACGCCAAACCAACTTCGTTTCTCACCAAATTTGACAGACAAGTCATAAATATAGCAATGAACCTATACCGGGTTCCGGAACTAAAAGGCAGACCCGGTATCAACAAATCCAAACATCAGTCAATTCTTTAAAATCATTAAACCTTTAAACTTTTAATTTTCGACAAAAATCAATAACTCGAGCTAGGGACCTCCGAATTCAATTTTGGACATATGTATAGGTCCCAAATCACGATACAGACCCACCGGGACCGTCCAAACACAATCCCAAATCCGTTTATTCAAAACATTGGCCGAACTCAGCTCAAATGAATTTTTAAGGTAAAATTTTATATTTTATCAGTTTTTAACATAAATGCCTTCTGAAAAAATATCCAGAATACGCACATAAATCAAGAAAGGATTAAAGAAGCTACTACAGGCTTCGAAACACCGAATTAGGTTTTAAAACTCTAAATGACCTATCGGGTCATCACATAACCGACGACAATCCTGATTCATTTTAACCTATGTTAGGATGACTTAATTCCTGTTTTTTATTTTTTATTTAAAATAAGAATCCTAACAGATCTTATATTGTATTATATAGTTAACTTAACAACATTAGGTGTAAATACCCGATTCTGGAACTGAGAATCATACTGAAATACATGATGCTGAAATACTGAACCATACTGAGTTATATGATACCAGAATAATGAATAGGATTAGACTGAGATATCTACTCATAATAAGTTGATTTTTCATAACTGAAACTCATAGAATATCGAATGATTATGAAACTATGTCATCTAGAGAATAGAAGTTCTACTACTATTCATGGAACTAGGCATAATTACTTTTTGAGGTAACTAGTAATAGTCATAATGAATGGGACGTATGGAGAATCATAGACATTCCCAAATGTAAGGAGTTAGCCTCACATACCTTAACTTCCTGCTCTTGAGCGTAATACAACGTTTGTGAACCCTTTCAACTTTAATCTATAGCAATACAAGTCAAAGGGATTTCATATTAGCTATGATACTAATGTTTTGGTAACATAAGCATTTTATCAAACACTTGGTAGGAATAAAAGCTTCATAGTCCTTATAAATGGTGTATCTACACCAATACCCCATTCTCTTGCTCCTAGATAAATTCTAAAGTCTCAAATGGTTATAATCAACATTATTCTTTATCACCCGTAAGGTAACAACACCCTTAACCAATAATCAACAATCAAAACACCCAAACCTATAACCGTTCATGATTTTCTATCAAACCCATCAACTCATATCTCATGAACTAGGGTCTATAATTATTAAACCAATGTTAGAATCAATTAGAGGGTGAAGACATTACTTCTTTGAAGTTCAATCCCCTTGAATTCGAGTTCCAGGGTTCCTTCTCTCAACAATGATGTCCCAATCGAATATCTAATGATATGGAGGATTTACCCATGTTAATAAGATGTTGGAAAATTAATAACCATTAGAACTTACCTTGGGTGGTGGAGGGACCCTTAAGGAGTTAAGTCTTTTAGAGCTTTCCTTTCTAGAGCAAGATTTTATGTTTTGGGGATGTGGGGGACGAAGTAGGGCTTTAAAAATGACTCTCCAAGTGTACCCCCGTGCACCTGTAGTCCTAAACGCACACCGAACCGCGCAGAATGGCAGGAACACTACCACATGTGTGCGGCCGTGCTCGGGACACGTATATTGCATACTGTTCTGTAAAACGCACATAACGTTTCGCACAGATATTTGTTTGGGTTTTATAATATATAGTTGGAAAGATATTTCAAAGGCCTACAACTTTTATCTTTTGAGTTTTTTCAAATACCGTACACGTTTTTTACTAAACCTCCTGCAAGACACCTTTTGTAAACTTCGTAGATTTTATCGAATCTTGTATACCTCACTCTTCGTCTTGATTCTAAAATAACTATTTCTACCCATACTCATAATAATATAACTTCACATGTCCAAAATATAATCTTACTACTCATTTAACACATTCATACCTAAGCCGAATTTACGGGGTGTTACATTATCTCCCCCTTGAAATCATTCGTCCTTGATTGATGGTCGTGGCTGCAACTACGACTATCTATGGACATTAAACGGGTGTGATGGGGATATGAAAATACTTAGATATCATGAATACATGTATATCAAACTGAACGAGTATGTGATCATTAAATACTAAGCTGAGTAAATGCTGAAGGACATAAAGATTTTAATATAAGGCCTGAATGGAAAGGTTAATTACCTTCCACATTTTTCGTTTGCTCTTCAAAGAGACGGGGATAACTGGACTTCATGTCCTCTTCGGCTTCCATTGTAGCCTCTTCAACCTTTTGATTCCTCCAAAGCACTTTTACTGAAGAAATTTCCTTAGTTCTGAGCTTGCGGATTTGACGATCAAGAATAGCCACTGGAATTTCTTCGTAAGACAAGCTATATTTAACCCATACAGTCTCCGTACGCACCACAAGTGACGGGTCTCCGATGAATTTCTTCAACATGGACACATGAAACACTGGGTGTACAACAGCTAATTCTTGTGGCAATTCTAACTCATAAGCCACATGCCCGATCCTTCACAGGATTCTATATGGCCCAATATAGCGGGGACTAAGCTCCCCCTTCTTCCCAAATCTCATAACGCCTTTCATAAGAGAAAATTTCAAAAACACCCAATCATCAACTTGGAACTCTATGTCTCTATGTCGCACGTCTGAGTAGGACTTTTGGCAACTTTGAGCCGTTTTCAAATGCTTTTGTATCAAGTTGACTTTTTCCATAGCCTGATAGACCAAATCGGGTCCTAACAACTCCGCTTCTCCAACTTCGAACCAACCAATTGGTGATCTACACTTTCTCCCATACAGAGCCTCGTACGGTGCCATCTTGATACTAGAGTGATAGCTGTTATTATAAGCAAACTCAATGAGAGGTGGATGATCGTCCCAATTTCCTTTAAAATCGATAAAACATGCCCTAAGAATATCCTCAAGAGTCTGAATGGTGCGTTCCGCCTGGCCATCTGTCTGAGGATGAAAAGTGGTGCTGAGGTTCACCCTTGTGCTCAATCCCTTCTGAAAGGATTTCCAAAAGTTCGCTGTGAACTGAGCACCACAATCTGAGGTGATGGACAAAGGATTCCCATGCAATCAGACGATTTCTTTGATATACAACTTGGCATAATCCTCGGCCGAATCTGTAGTCTTCACTGGCAAGAACTGAGCTAACTTGGTAAGTCGGTCTACAATCACCCAAATCGAATCATGCTTCTGAAACGAGCAAGGTAGACCTGTTATGAAGTCCATGTTTATCATCTCCCATTTCCAAATGGTAATTTCTATACTCTGAGTTAATACACTAGGTCTCTGGTGTTCGACTTTCACCTGCTGACGATTTGGACACTTAGCCACGAAGTCTGCTATATTATTTTTCATATCGTTCCACCAATACACTTCCTTAAGATCATGATACATCTTGGTGGAACCTGGATGAATAGAATACCTGGAATTTTTGGCTTCTGACATAATCCGCTCTCTGAGCCCATTTACATCTGGAACACATAGTCTGCCTCTGTATCTCAAAGTACTATCATCTCCCCCTTGTTCAAAAATCGTAGTCTTGTGTTTGTGAATTCCCTCCTTCAGCTGCAATAAGTAGGGATCACTGAATGTTTTTCCTTCACTTCGGCTACTAATGAGGATTCAGCCCTGTTCTGAAGAACAACGCCACCATCTTCGGAGTCCAAAAGTCGAACTCCCATACTTGCTAAGCGGTGGACTTCCTTCATCATAGTTCGCTTGTCTGCCTCAACATGAGCTAAGCTTCCCATAGAACGCCGACTGAGGGCATCGGCTACAATATTGGCTTCCCCGGATGATAGAGGATATCAAACATCATAATCTTTAAGTAATTAGAGTCACCTCCTCTGACGTAGATTTAATTCTCTTTGCTTGAAGATGTACTTGAGACTCTTCTGATCTGTAAAAATGTCAACATGCACCCCATACAAATAATGGCGCCAGATCTTAAGCGCAAACACCACAGCTGCTAATTCAAGATCATGAGTCGGATAATTCTTCTCATGAGCCTTGATTTGTCTCGGTGCGTAGTCTATGACTTTTCCATGCTGCATTAATACACACCCAAGGCCAACCCCTGAAGTATCACAATAAACAACGAACCCTTCGGTTCCTTCTGGTAGCGTCAAGACTGGATCTGAGGTCAACCTCTCCTTTAACTTCTCAAAACTTTTCTCGCAAGCGTCCGACTATTGTAACTTGACTTTCTTCTGAGTTAATCTAGTCAAAGGAGACGATATAGAAGAAAATCCCTCTACGAAACACCTATAATAGCCCGCTAGACCCAAGAAACTTCTTATATCAAATATTGAGGTGGGTCTAGGATAATTCTTCACTGCCTCTATTTTCTGAAAGTCCACCTTCACACCTTCCCCTGAGATGACATGGCCCAAAATGCTACTGATTTCAACTAGAATTCACACTTAGAAAATTTCACATATAGCTTGTGATACTGCAGTGTCTGCAACACAATTCTGAGATGTTCTGCATGGTCAGTCTCGCTACGTGAATAAATCAGGATGTCATCAATAAACACAATAACGAACATATCAAGATAGGGCTTGGAGACCCTATTCATAAGGTCCATGAAAGCTGCTGGTGAATTCGTCAAACCAAATGACATTACCAAAAATTTGAAATGCCCATACCGATTCCTGAAAGCTGTTTTTGGACTATCGACTTCCTTAACCTTCAACTGATGGTATCCCGATCTGAGGTCAATCTTGGAATAACACTGGGCACCCTGAAGTTGATCAAATAAGTCATATATTCTGGGAAGAAGGTACTTGTTCTTGATTGTGACTTTATTCAGGTGACGATAGTCAATGCACATGCGCAAAGACCATCCTTCTTTCGGACAAACAGGACCGGTGCGCCCCAAGGTAAGACACTTGGCCTTATGAATCCCTTATCTAGAAGATCTTTCAACTGGACTTTCAGCTCTTTCAACTCTACTGGAGCCATTCTATAAGGTGGAATAGATATAGGCTTAGTGCCGGGGAGTAGATCAATTCCAAAGTCAATCTCCCTATCGAGAGGGACTCCGGGAAGATCTTCGGGGAAAGGGAACTCATTTACAATTGGTACCAACTAGAGAGTGGGAATCTGAGCATCCGCATCCTTAACTCGAACCAAGTGATACATATACCCTTCGGAGATCATCTTTTTGGCTTTAAGATAGGAAATAAACCTACCCCTAGGTGTTACTGCATCACCCTTCCATTCTAAGACTGGTTCACTGGGAAATTAAAAACTTACTACTTTGGTTCTACAACCCACTTTGGCATAACAAGACTCTAACCAATCCATGCTCATGATTACATCGAAGCCTACCATCTCCAATTCTACTAAGTCTGCTACAGTAAGACGATGATACACTTTGACTGGACATCCCCTATAAATACATCTAGCTATAACTGATTCTCCAACTGGAGGGGATACTTCAGAAGGTTCACACAACTTTTATGGTTCTATCCCAAATTTCATAGAAATATATGGAGTTACATAAGATAGGGTGGATCTCGGATCTATAAGAGCGTAGACATCAAAAGTGAATATTGT
The DNA here is from genome assembly GCA_005239505.1 of Nicotiana paniculata. NCBI lineage: Eukaryota > Viridiplantae > Streptophyta > Magnoliopsida > Solanales > Solanaceae > Nicotiana > Nicotiana paniculata. Next base: position 13,849 of record ML348356.1, on the reverse strand, counting down.
TAGCATACCTATGACAACATCTCCCCGAGCCTCCGTATCCTGACAGTCTGCCAGGGCATACAAGTGGTTTTGACCACCGCATGCATTACTAGACTTTGCTGCACCACGCCCTTGCTGGGCCTGAGAGTTATGAGGGGCTGCTGAATTAGTGGACTGAACTACATTGCCTACATTGTTCTACTTTTCTTATGGACAATCCCTCAAGAAGTGGCCCAGCTGACCGCACCCAAAGCAACCATTTTGTGCCTAAACTACACACTCTTGGATGCTTCTTACCACACGTGTTGCAAGTAGGGTACTCAAGGCCTCTATAGCCCACACTAGTCTGTGACTGTGAGTCTGCTGCTATGAAATTTTTGTTTTTCTTGTTAAACTTGGACCTTTGAACTGGTGCACTAGCTGAAGATGGAGCAGGTCCTGATTTTGATTTCCCGAAGAACTGGCGATTGCCTCCTGCTTGAGATCCCCCATGGCTGAAATTTCCTGCAGACTTAGCTCTCTTGCTGAATTCCATGTCCTTCTCTCTCTGTAGCCGCTCTTCTTCCTTCAACCTGTCTTCGTTCCCTTGAACAAAGGCAACCCTCTTAGTGATGGTCATGTCATTTTTTTGAGCAACTATACTAGCATCAGCAAACAAGTCATCTGAAAGCCCCAAAACAAACCGCCTAACTCTGGCCCTCATATCACGTACCATTTTCGGAGCATACCTAGACAGAGAGACGAACTTGAGGTAGTACTCATTCACACTCATATCATTATGTTTGAGTCTCTCAAACTTCAAATCCTTATCTTCCAAGACCTCAATGGGTAGAAAATGCTCAAGAAACACATCTGCAAACTCTTTCCAAGTTGCAGAAGACGCATCCTCCCCTCGGGACTCTTCCCATGTTTCATACCAAGTTTTGGCAACATCCTTCAGCTGGTACGCAGCAATCTCTGCCGCCTCAGTGTCTGTAACATGCATAACTCGAAATATCTTCTGAACCTTATCAATAAATTTTTGTGGATCCTCATCTTTTTTTGACCCTGTGAAGACTGGAGGTTTCATGTTGAGGAATTCCCTAGACCTGGAACTGTCCATCGCATGAACAAAACTTTTTCCCTGTCTTTGTGCCTGAGTAGCAACAATCTAGGTGAGCAACTGGATAGCTCTCCTGACATCCATGTCTGATGCATTGGGCACTGAGCCCAATGGAACCCCTAGGCCATAGTGTCCTCCTCTTAGGCAGCATTAGTCGTAGCCCCCTGGCTAGTAGCTGAGGCCCTCCTGGTATACTTTCTTTTTGCAGGCATTTTTTTGAAATACGCAATTTCGCACGAGTTAGAAAGATTCCTGAAAGCATAGCTCTAACTGCACGATCTAAAGTACGAAAGAAATGGAACAATCCTAGATGTCTTGGTGGTCAACTGTTTATACGTGTGGCGTGCACACATATATAAAGTGACCCACCGGACACGGCTTCATAGACTCCCTAGGACTCTTGAACCTAGTCTCTGATACCAAGCTTTGTCATGCCCCGAACCATGGCCTGGGCATAACACGGCACTCGGTGCCTGACTACATGTGACCGAACAAACCAATTGTATGGCTGGATCAACATGTTGTACAACTGTAAGCTAGATATAAATATACAACATGATGATCTGCTAAAGAGTCTGACTCAAATATCATAGATGCGGAAAATACTGAAAGGTCTGCAAGTATAAACGAGTAACCGACAAGGCTAACACATTAAAGCCTGCTAACATCTGACTAACTGAACTATAGTCTACGAAGCCTCTAAAGAATACTGAGATGCTAACTGTTTACCGAGACAAGGTCCCCGATATACCTTATTAACTGAAAGTACTATGATGACTAAAAGAGGGAGGGATAACGCCCCAAAAGACTGGGGCTCACCAACAGCTGATACGAGATGTCCTAGCGGGAAGAGTCATCAACCTGTTAATCGTTACCTGCATCGCGAGATGCAGGCCTCTGGCAAAAAAAGACGTCAGTACATTTGAATTGCACTGGTATGTAAAACAACTGAAGGAAAGAACTGTAAATACTGAAACTGAAACTGATAATTGATAACTGAAGTAAACATAGGAAGTAAGGTTACGAATACTCCCTCTTCTCAATGATGAACAACCTGTTTATCTAATAAACTACGGCCTCAGGCCCAATATATATATATATATATATATATGTGCGTGTGTGTGTGTGTGTGTGTGTGTGTGTGTGTGTGTGTGCACAAGCTACGGTCTCGGGCCCAAGTAAACGTATACATAACTACGGCCCCAGGTCCAATGATGCATAAAGCATAAAATATGGCCTCGGGCCCAAATACAGGTGTTCAACATTCAGGAACTTAGAATCGGGAACTGAGAATCATACTGAAATACATGATGCTGAAATACTGAACCATACTGAGTTACATGATATCGGAATAATGAATAGGACTAGACTGAGATATGTACTCATAATAAGTTGATTTTTCATAACTGGAACTCATAGAATATCGAATGATTATGAAACTATGACATCTAGAGAATAAAAGTTATACTACTATGCATGGAACTAGGCATAATTACTTTTTGAGAAAACTAGTAATAGTCATAATGAATGGGACGTAGGGAGAATCATAGACATTCCCAAACGTAAAGAGTTAGCCTCACATACCTTAACTTCCTGCTCTTGAGCGTAATACAACGTTTGTGAACCCTTTCAACTTTAATCTATAGCAATACAAGTCAAAGGGATTCCATATTAGCTATGATACTCATGTTTTGGTAACATAAGCATTTTATCAAACACTTGGTGGGAATAAAAGCTTCATAGTCCTTATTAATGGTGTCTCTAAACCAATATCTCATTCTCTTGCTCCTAGATAAATTCTAAAGTCTCAAATGGTTATAATCAACATTATTCTTTATCACCCATAAGGTAAACAACACCCTTAACCAATAATCAACAATCAAAACACCCAAACCTATAACCGTTCATGCATTTCTATCAAACCCATCAACTTATATCTCATGAACTAAGGTCTATAATTATTAAACCAATGTTAGAATCAATTAGAGGGTGAAGACATTATCTCTTTGAAGTTCAATCCCCTTGAATTCGAGTTCTAGGGCTCCTTCTCTCAACAATGATGTCCCAATGGAATATCTAATGATATGGAGGGTTTACCCATATTAATAAGATGTTGGTTTAATAAAAATTAACTTAGAATCACTATTAGAACTTACCTTGGATGGTGGAGAGACCCTTAAGGAGTTAGGTTTTTTAGAGCTTTCCTTTCTAGAGCAAGTTTTAATAATTTGGGGATGTCGATGATGAAGTAGGGCTTTAAAAATGACTCTCCAAGTGTTCCCCCGCGCACCTGACCGCGCAAAATGGCAGGAACACTGCCACATGTACGCGACCACGCTCGGGGTGCGTATATTGTACACTGTTCTGTAAAACGCACATATCTTTTTGCACAGAGATGTTTTTGGGTTCCAAAATAAATCGTTGGAAAGATATTTCAAAGGCCTACAACTTTCATGTTTTGAGTTTTCCCAAATACCCTACACGTTTTTCGCTAAACCTCCTACAAGACTGACCTTTTGTAAACTTCGTAGATTTTATCGAATCTTGTACACCTCACTCTTCGTCTTGATTCTAAAATAACTATTTCCATCCATACTCATAATAATAGAACTCCACATGTCCAAAATATAACTTAACTACTCATTTAACACATTCATACCTAAGCCGAATTTACGGGGTGTTACACCGCACCAAACCGATATGATGTGATTTAGTTTGATTTGGTATTGAAAATAAAATCCGACCATAATTGGTTTGGTTTGGTGTTAACTAAAAAAAGTCAAATCGAAACGAAACCAACCTGATAATACATTTATATAATTTTTAAAAATATTTTATACATATAAATATTTATTATAATATAATTTATAAATATTTCCTAAATTTTTTTGACTGTTTTATCTTTTAACGTATTATTTCAAGTTTAGACTTAACATTCTTGAATGGTAAATAAATTTTAAAACACATTAATATAGTAACTCAAACAAAGTTCAAATCAATACTAATGCTAACAAAAGAAATTCAATTGAATACTTGGAATGACGATAGTGTTGGATAATTATTTTACTTTTACATTGGTTTATAATGAAAATGCATAACTTAGTTTATTTTTTCTTTTAGTGCTTAGTTATGTAGTTAGTATTAGTACTTATTAGCTATACTTATTGTAGCATGACCTATATAATATTTTTAAATTATGTTAATTTTCATGCTTATTAATTAGCAATATTTGTTTTATGTAATTTTATTATTTTATCTTTGTTATTGAATATTTTAGTATAATGTTATTATTTATCTTATATTATTGTGTTAGTTTCATGGAAAATACATTCTATAGTTGTATTTTACTAGGACTTAAGAAATATTGGAGCACAAGTTACATATTTTATGCTATGAAGACTTTACCAAAAAAAAATCCGAAAAATCCGAGATTGAAAAACCCGACATTGTTGGTTTGGCTTGGTTTATAAATTTAAAAATCCGGCACCATTGGTTTGGTTTGATAATTGAAAAATCCGAACCAACCCGACCTTAATACACTCCTACTCATATGTAAGCAAATTTAAAAGCATTGTAAAGAAAATTATTTTCGAAGAAAAACTTTATAATTTCCTGACAGAAGCAAAAGGATGAATTAGCAAATAAAATAACTTTCAAACCTGAGAATACAAAGATCTAGCCATCAAGGAGAGTCAAGACTGAAGACGAACTGCAAAGTGTGTTCTTTTGCACCAAAAAATTATGTATTTTTATATTCTTGAAAGGTTTTTCCAAGGATATATTCATAACTTAACAATCACAAATAATGTATCAAAAATGGCTCAAAATATCCTTGTACTATCCGAAATAGAGCCCTTACGTGCATGCTGAATAGTAAGGTCACATATGTCATCGTCCTAAAAATGTTATTCCGCACTAATGGACTTAGATTTGGCTTAATTAAGCCTTTAAAATTTGATTTTATTCCCAAAAAATGATACATGTCCTAATTAAATGCCCATAAAAAACCCTACTCCTCTATCTATCTCAAGATACTAACTTTTCAGAGTAAAATCAATTTTACTCCCTTAACTTTAAAGGTAGGGTAACTAAACCTCCTTCAACTTTTGAATGGGACCGATAACCCCCTTGTGCGATCCAATTTACCCGCTTAACCTTTAAAGGTTGGAAACTATATCCCCTTTACCTTTTGAATGGCAACAAAAATCCCCTTGTAGTCAAAGATGAAGTAACTTTAAGGGCATCAGCTCTCCCTTAGTTATTCGTGTCCCTGTAGCAGTGGCACTCGTCTTTGTTCCTAGAAAATGGCACTCCTCACAACAAATCTCACATTACTTCAAGCATATATCATGTCGTCCTGCCTTTGAATACCTAAACTTGCACTTGTAATCATAGGCATGCTGGAATAAACTCAATAACTTTTGAATATACTTAAAAAAATATCATGACCATGCAAATTCAATTGTTCCAATGCAGATATGTCTTGATTAACTTTAATCAGCGAACATCCTAGATGCAAAGTCAATGATGCTATCTTACTCACTAAATGAGTTTCCTACACTATTTTGTACAACTCGTCTAGTCGTTGAAGCTTGAGTTGAAAACTTAATATCTCCAAAGGGTGAGAAGATATAAATAGAAAAAAAAAAGCCTAGAAGTGAAGCTCTCAGGTGCAATTTCTTGTTGTTGGATTGAAGGGATAAGGATTAATCCACGACAATTGATGATGAAGAAGATATTGGATCGGACAGATACAAATTCACCCACTTGTAAATCAATAGACATAATGAAAATAGAGTGAAAATAAAAAAGTAAAGAGATGTATTGTATTCCTGAAATAGATGCAAGAACCCCTGATGTTGAGCATGAAGTAGATTTTGAGAAAAGATTGGAATATATGCCTTACTACTGTGAAGCTGTATCTATGGTTTCTCAATCTATATGATCCATGCCAGACTCTATTCATATGGTCAATAAAGAACATATTTACATAAATATATATAGACATTGGAGCTTGCTCACAAGCACAAAGCCACTGATGTGTAGTAATATTGATACTGAAATAACAACAAAAGTAAAGCATGCTATAATTAAGGTAAAGTATTGCTTCAGAGAAGGTAACCAGGTAGCCGATTGTCTAGCAAAGTTAGCCACAACCACAAATCAGACAGAGAGTATTCCACTCATTCCAACAACTTCCTAATAGTGTTAAAGGCCCTTTCTTGTTAGATCAATGGCAGCTTCCTAGCATAAGGACGAAGTACGAAAAATCTAATTTTTTCATCAGTTAATATGTACATAGTTTTTCTCATGTAGGAGGGATTATATATGAACTCCTTTCCTATTATTTTTGGATGATGGAATCACCGTTGTTATAATTTTCTGAGATAAGGTATAGCCCCCCTCATTGCGTTTTTCTGGAATACAACACAACTCAGACCTCAGTTTAAATTTAAAAAAAAAAAAAGAATAACAACAAAAGTGAATCACCATGAAAAGTTTGTAGTTTTTGAGATGAATTTAGTTACTTCACAAATTTTTATACCTGTAAATGAGAAATTTTACTATGTGAGTCACATAACCAGCATTACTTATGTAGGTTTAATTTATTTTTCGACAAGTAAACTCATATTCCTACTTACTTATATTAAACGGAAAAAGGTCACCTTTTCCCCTAAACTATCTGATTTGGTCTAAAATTATCCCCCATCCACCTATTGGGCTAAATATATCCTTCCCGTTAAGATTTTGGCTCACAACTTTCCTTTTAGTTAACATCCCATATCAGATTAAAAATTAAAATTATTTTTAATGACGTGACATTATCCTATTGGTTGATTTAAAACTCATCCCAAATATGTCCAACTCGCTCGTTTGAACCCGACCCATCAGACCATTACCCATTAAACCCTCTACCCATCGACCAATTCTAAACCCAACTCCCCTCCTCATAAAATACTTTGATACTCCCTTCTTTGTAAATAAGGATCTTTTTTTGTTCTTCCCTCTCCCAAATTTGAAAATCAGAGTTCTTAGATCTTCTCCATCTTGTTTTAGCTTTAAAATATCTGAATCTTCTTCTGCTTCTTCCCATGACCAAAATGGGAACCGTACATGTTATTGTGGATTGATTGCCAACCAATTTACTGCTACGACACTTTTGAATGGTGGTCGTAGATTCAAGAAATGTTATCGTTATGAGACTAATGGTTGTTGATATTAGGAATGGCGCGACGAAGAACTTCCACCTCGTGTGTCAGTGTTTATTCATAAGCAAAAAAATTCGTTGAATGCCCTTCGTCTCGAAAGGAACAAGCTGAGGAAGACAGTGGATGATATAGTTGGGAGTAAAGCTGCAGATTTGAATAACGTATCCTTGGAAGAAGTTTTAAACTTGGAGCAGAAATTGAAGCGATGGAAAAGACTTGCGATATAGTCATGGGCTATTTTTGTTATTTGTTGTAGCTGGCAGAATGATGTATTGAAGTTGGTGGACTCTAATGTTTTGCGGTGATGATGAAAAATTCCAACATATCTGTGTATTTTATGTTTTGTTTATGTGAATTAGTTAGTGTCTAGATATCAAGTTCTGGTTGTACTAATGATGAAAATTTGTTGACTAGTTGTTTAAACTAGTTGTTTTGGTTGTTAAACGAAGGAAATATGTAAATTATAATTATTTATATTTGTTATTTTGGTTGGTTAACGAAGGAAATCGGCAGATTTTAGTTGTTTTGATTGTCAAATGAAAAAAATCTGCAGAATTTTGTTTACAATGCACAAACGCAAGAACAAGATTAAGAAAAAGAGAAAAGAAAACGAATCAAATGAACTGTCAGGCTACAAAGAATTTCAGTGTCAATCCACATTTTAGCTAATATTTTAAAATAAGTATTAGAAACATAAATTGACTTATCAAAAAATAAATTAGACTCTGATAATGTTGATTATGTGACTCACATATAAGTTAACCTTTCACTTGAAAGTCAAAAAAGTAAGCAATTGTAATTTATGCAAGTAAAAATTTACTAAAAATATAGCGCCAAAAATATTTCCTCAAAAAGAGGGGAGGTTGTTCTCACTTTTTAATTATACCGATGATATTTACTTTTGAGTATTAGAGGAATTTAAAAGGTGAAATTGATTAGATTTTGTAAACCTTTCACCCGACTATTCAAAGCAGGCTATATGTTGTATTGAATTATATGTAACCCTACATTGACATTATGGACAGTAATTTGTACTTTGTAGTTCTATGACTTGATAATGTATCCTTTCATCTTCAAATTTCTTGCAATCTTTTTTTGTACATAATTTTCAGTTTCTTTTTCCAGAAATTTCTGCACTCCGCTCCTACTTTTAAGAAGGAAGACATTGGGGGAAGGGGAAAAAAGGAGGGTCACATGTGAAAAAGTAATCTGTTAGAAGTGGATGGAAAGACTTAACGGAGGGATGTTTTTGGTCAGTTTACTGAAACTTAAAGGATGTTTCTAGTTAAGTGAAATATTATAAGAATATAGTGAAAGTCGGGCTGAAACAATAAGAATGATTTTGGTTAAAAGCTCTTATTTAAGTTAAATCCTTTCACCTATTATGGACAGTAAATTATCTGTAATTGTAGTTCTATAACTTGATAGTGTAAAAATCTACATAATTAGTATAAAAGTTAGACTTGCTGTTAATTTATTTTTTTCTCCATTATTGCATTCCTTTTCATTAAATGGATACGTCACTATTACCCCAAGCCTTTTAACCGCCTCCTGCTATTCATATGAACTAGTAATAAGCTATTAAAAACTGTTCGGTGTTTTCTGGTTCGTTGTCACGATCAAAAACTTTAGCATGTTATAATGTCGTCTTTTAATGATACTAGGAAAAACGATTTTCAAAATAGTTCAGTTATTTCACAAAAGATAAACCAAAAAGCTTCTTAATTACAGTGTTTTTCATAAAAAGAAAAAGGAGCTAAACTCAAAATACAATGCGGAAAGATAGTCCCAAACATCGGGGTGTCATCAAGTCACGAGCATCTAAACAACCAGTCTGTGAAATAATGTCTACAAGAGTCTGTGTCTAAATGTCAATACAGAAAAGAAAGATATCAAAGACGGAGAGACAAGGATTGCGAACGCCGACAACTACCTCGTAAATCTCCGGTACTCGACCACGCACGAGATCAACGCCCTCTATGACCGGATACACCTGGATATTCACATGAAGTGCAGGGTGTAGCGTGGGTACAACCAACTGAGTAAGTAACATAAATAAATAAGGAACTGAAAAGCAGCGACGAGCTATATAAATACAGTTTATTTCAGTAATTTCAACAATGAAAGTAGGCATAAGTCAATTCCGCTAATATAAATCAAATCAATTTCATATTTACTAAGTTCAGGTGACCCAGATAAATTATTTCCAGAATTTAGAACAATAACATATATCAGCTAAGTGCACCAACAAAGGAAGACAAATGCAGCCTCTCAGGCTTGTTGCGGCATGCAACCCGATCCATATACTCTCACATAACTCACAGCTCGACACTCAGGCCCTATCTCAGTCACTAACCTCTCCAGCCTCTCGGGCTCACAGAAATCATACAATTCAGCCCAAACAGAGATAATAACAAGTATTAACAAGAAACAAGAGGGAACGGAGATATGACACACAAGTAAGACAGTGACTGAGTACAAGGCAATAATTAGCAGTCAATTCAACAAGTACACGACCACTGCGGGTCCCTACAGTGATATCATATGGCCTAAGCATTGTTTCTAACATGAATAGCAATCAAATTTTCTAAAAGACAAAGGAATCATGTAATTAACAATAGGGTATTCGACTTTACAGTCTCACAAGACGGACCAAGTCACAATCCCCTACAGTGCACGCCCACACGTCCTTCACCTAGCATGTGCGTCACCTCCAAATAATAACATCATACCAAATTTGTAACGACCCGGTAGGTCGTTTTGAGAGTTAGCGTCCCGATCCCCTAATAACTGTTTTCCCCATGTCTATTTTTGCTTTTGTGACTTGTTAGAACGCTGAGTGGTGGAATTCGGAGAGTTTTTGGATACATAATCCATATATGTGAGTTAAAGCTTTAGAAATCGGACCGTAGTTAGAACTGCGGGAAGACGGGTCCAGAATGGGATTCCGTCGACTCCATTAGCTCAGTTGGGTGATTCTGGAGTTAGGAGCATGTCTGGAATGTGCTTTCGAGGTCTGTAGTAGATTTAGGCTTGAATTGGCGAAAGTTAGAATTTCGGCGATTTCGGCAGATGGGTGAAATTTTGATACCAGGCTCGGAATGGAATTTCGAGAGTGGTTGTAGGTCCGTTATATCATTTGTGACCTGTGTGTAAAATTTGAGGTCATTCAGACAAGTTTGGATGTGTTTCGGCATCGGTTGTAGATTTTGGAAATTTCATAAGTTCTTAGGCTTGAATCCATGTATAATTAGTGATTTTGGTGTTATGTGATGTGTTTTGGAGGCTCGACTAAGTTTGGGAAAGGTATTAGGACTGGTTGGTAAGTTTGGTTGAGGTCACACGGACTCCGGGATGTTTCGGATGCTCAACGGGTGATTTTAGAACTTGGAAAAAATAGCTGAACCATTTCTGGTTCTGGTGTCTCGCACGTGTGATGGACTTTCTGCAGGTGCAAAAGAGGGCTTGTAGGTGCGGACTTGGTCAAGTCAACCAGTCTCGCAGGTGCGGTTGAGATTCCGCAGGTGCGGAGCCGCAGATGCGGCCCTTGGCCTTTTAATGGGTTTTCGCACCTACTATGGATTTTTTGCAGGTGCGGGACCGCATGTGCGGTCCAAGGGGCGCATGTGCGGAAATCGCTGGGCAGTTATATCAGATTCGAGGGATTGAATTTCATAACTTCTAAAATCATTTGGAGCTCGGGTGTAGGCGATTTGGATTGAGTTTTGAGGAAAGACTTCATAGGTAACAATTCCTAACCCTATTCCCTTTTTATATCATTAAATTATTATAGCATTTTCTTCCATGCAATCAAGGGATTTAGGTGAAAATCATGCAAATAGGAAGAAATTTCCCTAATTAGAAAATCCGAGAATTTAATAGGATTTTGTCGTCGGTTTTCGATGATTCTTGTTTGAGTGAGTTCGTGAGTGAATGAGTGTTCTAAATTAGTAACTTTCATTCGATTCCGAGACGTGGGCCTGGGGGACCATTTGGGCGATTTTTCCTAAATTCGCGTATTAGCCTCGAACTTATTAGCTATTTTAATTCCTTAAAGTGATATTTACTTTATACAATCGAATTGAATAGATTTGGGCCATTCGGAGTCGGATAATCGTGGCAAGAGCGTGGTTTTGAGTTGAGTAACGCAGTCGAGGTAAATGCCTTGTCTAACTCTGTGTTTGGGACTTCCCCTAGGCTATTTTAATATTGTTTTATGTTGATTGGGCGCCGTGTGCGTGAGGTGACGAGTACGTACACGGGCCATGGTTGCTAAAACTCCATGTTTTCCTCCATGACTTAAATCATTTTGCTCCCATTTCACTGATTTATGTATCGACTATGTAGTTTAGATTATGAAATAGCATGCCAGCTGTTTTACTTGAATTTTCCCTAGTTATTACTACATGTACCATGTTTAAGTAGTTTTATCCATATTTATGCCTGTGATGTTTCCTGAACTGTTTTAAATAAATATTATATCCTGTACCTTTACTGCATTGCATATTTAAATTGGGACTACGGACGAGATTCCGGGAGCTTTCCCCCCGTACTGCATAGCCTATTTAAATTGAGACTACGGACGAGATTCCGGGAGATTTCCCCTTGTACTGTATAGCATATTTAAATTGGGACTACAGACGAGATTTGAGGAGCTTTCCCCCTGTACTGCATTGCATATTTAAATTGGGACTACGGACGAGATTCCGGGAGCTTTCTCCCTGTACTGCATTTCATACTTGATACTGTGATATGATGTGCTGAGCCAAGGGCTCCCTGTTGTTATTTCATTTTAGCTCATTGTTTCTACTGATATGCCTCAGCTTATTATATCTCTCTGTTCAGATTTTAAAACTGTTTTTACTATAAAAAAAATCTAGTAGAGCCTTAACCTGACCTCGTCACTACTTGACTAGGGTTAGGATTGGCACTTACTGGGTACCAATTTGTGGTGTACTTATGCCCTTTCCTGCACATGTTTTTCGTGTGCAGATCCACGTACCAGCGCTCGGTTTCGTGGCTAGGGGTCCGAGCAACAGCTTTTAGGAGACCGAAAGGTAATTCTGCCGCGTCCGCAGAGTCCTTCGAGTCACCTTCCACTCCAGATTTAGATAGTTTTTTTTCTTCTTCATGTAAATTCCCTCTCGTTGTATAGAGCTATTTGAGACAGATCTTGTGACTAAAATGATATTCCGGGTTTTGGAAAAAGTTGTATTTTGTATGCGCCAAGTGGCGATGTTTCATTGTAGACTCATTTATTTCGTCTTTATTTCTATTGCTTTTAGTTAATATGTGTTTCCGCAATTAGGATTACCTAGTCATAGAGACTAGGTGCCGTCACGATGCCTTCGGAGGGGAAATCGAGTCGTGACAAGTTGGTATCAGATCGTCTAGGTTCAGAGGAGTCACAAGTCACAAGCCGGTTTATTAGAGTCTCGCGGATCGGTGCGGAGACATCCGTATCTATCTTCGGGAGGCTATGTAACTGTTAAGAACAATGATATTTCTTTGATTTCCTTTTCGTGTGAGTTGTTTACATAAAAAATTCTAAAATTCTATTCTATTCTTTCCCACAGATGGTGAGGATCCGTACTCGGAGGACCGACGACCAGGCACCCGAGCCCCCTGCCAGAGCCGCCAGAGGCCAGGGCCGGGGTAGAGGACGACTGCGTGGTGCAGCCCGAGCACCGGCGAGAGCTGCGGTAGAGGAGCCTATGGCAGCCCCAGCTGGAGAGCCGGCACAGGAGGTCCCTATTGCTGCTCCAGCCTTGCAGGAGACCTTCGCTTAGTTCATGAGCATGTTCAGTACTGTAGCACAGGCTGGACTATTTCCGATATCTCCCGCTACATCTCAGGACGGGGGAGGGGCAAAGACCCCCGCACCCTGCACTCCTTATCAGAGGGGCCAGGTTGATCAGGCCCCTGAGTATATTCCTATGCGCCCAACGGCTCCAATTCAGCATGATGCTAGGGCATCGGCTTCTGAGGCCGAGCAACTTAGGCTAGAGAGGTACAAGAAGTACCACCCACCTACTTTCAACGGACTAGATTCAGATGACGCTCTGGGATTTCTTGAGGAGTGTCATCGTATTCTCCGCACTATGGGCATTGTGGAGACCAGTGGGGTTTCTTTCACCGCTTTCCAGCTGAGGGGGGCGGTATATCAGTGGTGGCCGGCCTACGAGCTGAGTAGTCCTGACGAGGCATCCTCACTCACTTGGACTCAGTTTTCAGAGATATTTTTGCGAGAGTATGTCCCTCAGAGTCTCAGGGATGCTTAGCGAGCGGAGTTTGAGCAGTTGCGCCAGGGTACTATGACTGTGTCGGAGTATGCAGTCTGTTTCAGTGAGTTAGCTCGGCATGCACAAGCCTTGGTTGCCACAGTGAGAGAGCTGGTTCGCCGCTTCATTGAGGGACTCCATCCTAGTATTCGGACCAATATGGCCAGAGAGTTGATCACGCTCAACTATGTCTTATAGAAAGACTAAACAGACGCTGCAAATATAATCCGGGGTATTATGCCCAGAGTCGATCCCACAGGGAATTTACGTATAAATCA
>ML348355.1:0-12661 GCA_005239505.1 Nicotiana paniculata | reverse complement strand
AATAACATTGATGTGAATGTGGAGTTTGGCTTAATATAAGTTTGAGGTTGAATGCAAAAGTATGTGTATTAATGTGCTTAGGGAGGTGTACTCACTCTTATATCCAAATGTATCCTAACCGTCCCGCAACCTACATTACAACCGAATAAAGTCCTACTTGATCCTAGACTGAATGAGCTCGATTAGTAGAGTAGTACACTACGGGCAAGCCTATGGTGCATATTTTGTGGCATATGAATATTATTTCTGAGAGCGAGTGAATTCTTTCTATCTTGAGTTCCTATGTTTTCTTAAATTTCATTGTGTGTGGAACGAGCTCTTTGATTTGGTGAGGGCACATGATTCATGAAGGAAAGGTAATGTTGTTGAACTCTATGTTAGAGTAGTTAGTGAATTGTGAATAAAGCATGGTATTTGTGAGTCCATTATTGAGGCGAGGATGTCACACCTCTATGCTTAAACTATTTAAAAAAAATAAAAATTCTTGGTATAACATGTTAAGGGATTTTCTTAATAAGTTGTGTACATGAGTGTAGTTTGATTGCTCGAGGACGAGCAAATGTTTAAGTGTGGGGTATTGATGCGTGGCTAGAATTCATGGTTTAACACGTTATATGCCTTACATTTTATGTGCGTTAATGATAAAAACACACTTTTTATGTGCATAATGGAGCCTATTTCATGTGTAGGTGAATTTGAGATGGAAGCGAGATAAATAGATGCAAATACGTCGAAAATACGCTCAAGAGGTGAAGAGGAGTGCACCGGGCTATAGTCGGGAGTTTGAGACTTAAGGCCAGACCCAGCCTGGCGTGAGCCAGGCGCCAGAGCTCAAATGCCAATCCCAGCCTGGCGTTATCCAGGCGCCAGGGCCCAAACGCCAGCCCTGGACAGGCGTTTGGTTTGTAACGCCTGGCCCCTGATCCGGTCAAATCCTNGATATTAATATAGCTTTGATTGGTTGATTAAACTCTATTTGTTCAACTACGTTCTTGTTGTAGTTGATTGAAGGGCCCTCAATTAGCTGTTCCTATTTATTATGTATCTACTTGAGAGAGACTGCATATTTAGGTAGTTGTTTTAACAACATCACTCTCGGAGTATAGACGAAAGTCATAACCGAGGGTTTAGAGGTTGGATTAGAGATAACGATACCTCGGGTGCAATTTTAAGTGAACTGTAATGCAATCTAGCTAGCGTAACTTGAGAGAGTGCGTCTAGTAAATTATCATAATTACTTGAGAGAGATTTATGGTAGATAGAGTGTTCATGATTGATAGAGACAACTAATCAAACTATAAGAAGTATCCGAGAAGGAAGTTCACCAACGGGGGAAACCATAACCTTAGACCTTTATCATAATTGTTTACAACACATTGTTAGTAATTGTTAGTTATTATTATTGTCAGTAGAATTAGTAAAACATCACCAATTTATATTAAAAAGTCTTGAGAGACCTGATTGAGTAAAAGTTGCATATTCTAAAACCTTGATTGATACCTAAATTCCCTATGGGATCGACTCTGGGCATAATACCCCAGATTATATTTGCAACGCCCGCTTAGTCTTTTATAAGACATAGTTGAGCGTGATCAGACACCTAAGCAACCTAGAGCTCTGATACCAACTTGTCACGACCCAAAATTCTACCTTCAGGCCGTGATGGCGTTTAACATTGAACTCGCTAGACAAGCCAAACGTTACTAGTAAATCCGATTTATTCCTTTACTACTTAGCATTTTTAAAAGAGACATATAAGAACAATTAGATATGAGAAAGCGGAAGGTAAGAAATTCAACATCTTAAATAATAATTTGTACAAAAATTTCCTTAAACATCCCCCAAGACTGGTGTCACAAATTCACAAACAGTCTAAAATGTTTACTAAAAACAAAGTCTGAACAAAACAATACAACTGTCTCGGAAGTATAAAAGATGACATAAATAAAGAGGAATGAGGTAGGAGGTGACGCCAAGGCCTGCGGACGCCTGTAGGATTACCTCAGTGTCGCCTGTGGACTGAAGGACACTCCCTCGATCACTGTCCACCGGGTCCGGTACCGTAATCTACACAACATAAAGAACTGTAGGTGTAGCAGCAGTACAACCGACCCCATGTACTGAGTAAGTGCCGAGCCTAACCTCGGCGAAGTATTGACGAGGCTAGGACACGACAAATAATAAACACATGTGCAATTCAATAATATATAATAGAAATAACGGCAGGAAGTAAATAGTTAAGAACAAATACGGGAAGAACATGCCAGGGTACAAATGGGAAAAACACTTATTGAGTAATAGGACATGGCAACCGTCTAGTATCAGAATATCAACAAGGAAATAAACAAGTGCACAACATCACCCTTAGTGCTTTACTCTCATTCTCACCAAGACAAGTGCACGACATCACCCTTCGCGCTTTACTCTCATACTCACCAAAACAAGTGCACGACATCACCCTTCGTGCTTTACTCTCATTCTCACTAAGACAAG
This sequence comes from Nicotiana paniculata, assembly GCA_005239505.1. Lineage (NCBI taxonomy): Eukaryota > Viridiplantae > Streptophyta > Magnoliopsida > Solanales > Solanaceae > Nicotiana > Nicotiana paniculata. The sequence continues at coordinate 10,168 of ML348355.1, read as the reverse complement.
TGTACGGCATCACCCTTCGTGCTTTCACCTCACAATATTGGCACGGTTTTAACCTTCGTGCTTTTAATATAAACAATGGCACGACATCACCCTTCTTGATTTTACTTCACTATATCTGCACGACATTAACCTTCGTGCTTTTAATATGAATAATGGCACGACATCACCCTTCATGCATTACACTCTTCCTTACCCAACAATAATCAGAACAAAAATTTGCCAAGGAAGAACCACAATAAAAAACATAATTTACAACATCCCGGCAAGGGAACAATAACAGAAATATCACCGTCCTGCAAGGGACCCAACTATAACCAATCTCACTGAACGTACAACATAACCAATATAATCCTCAACCGAACAACTAATAAACAATGTTCACAACTCAGTATTTCCAACAATTGAATAATGTCCAAAATAGAAGCTACCTCATAAATACAATGGATATCGAAGAAAACACATATACCGTAAGATATGACTCACGGGCATGCTTGATAACAAGGTATAGGTACTCGTCACCTCCCCTATACATTGAACATGATAATAACATGTAGCACATATGACTCAACACCTATTCCCTCAAGCTAGGATTAGGCCAAACACTTACCTCGGGTCCAAAAATAGCAATCAAGCCTCTAACACCGCCTTTCCTTTTGAATTCAGCTCTGGAACAATAATATCTAGACATAATTAACTTATTAACATCAATAATGACTCAATAATACAATCCCATAGCCTAAATATAAAATTTCTAGCATTCTTCCAAAAATACCAAAATACGACCCTGGGCCCGCTTGGTCCAAACACGAGGCTCGGACCAAAAACCGATCACCCATACCCCCACGAGTTCAAATATATGATTGTTTTGAAATCCGACCCCAAATTANAACTCTACCCAAATCCCCTAATCTCTACTTTGTTTTCATGATTTTAGGCCTAGATTCTAGTGATTAGTTGATGAAAGTGAGAGGAAATGATGTTAAGAACACTTACCTATGGAGCTATGGTGATGAAGGTCTTCAAATTTCGCCTAAGGAGAGTGGGGAAGAAGGTGGGTTGAGAAAAGTGGTGAGAATCCCGTAATGTTTCTATTTTTGACTATTGAAAATCATTGGGAAAAATACACTTCGCGTTCGCGGGCCCATGGCCGCGTTCGCGAAGGGTGACAATCCTGACCTACGCGAGCCTAGGGTCGCGTTCGCAAAGAAAAACCTACCCAGCCCCCCCCCCCCAGACTAACTCTACGCGTTCGCATCCCTGGGGACGCGTTCGCGTAGAGTAAAAACCCAGGCCAAGATATTTACCCTTCGCGTTCGCGGGCCCTTGGCCGCGTTCGCAAAGGGTATTACACCAGACATTAGCAAAACATCAAAAACACCAAATTTTTCTACTTTATACACCCCGTTAACTACCCGAAACTCACCCGAACCCTCGGGGCCCAAAACCAAATATACGCACGACTTCAAAACCATCCTACGAACTTATTCGAGTAATTAAACCACTAATATAACATCAAAACCAATGAATTAAACTCAAAAATGTGTAGAATTTTTTCAAACTTCATAAACTTCTAAATTCTCCAATTTTGATCCGAAACAAATCAAACCAAGTCCGTTTCTTTACAAATTTTACAGATAACTCACATAACACATATTAAACCCGTTCCGGGCATCAAAACCATAATACGGGCCCGGTAACACAGATTTCACATCAAAGTTCATTTTCAAAAGTCTATCTTATTTTCAGAAAATAGTTTTCTGTAAAAATTCATTTCTCGGGCTTGGGACCTCGGAATTCGATTCCGGGAATACGCCCAAGTCCCATATTTTCCCACGGACCCGGAATATTTACCAAAAATGTTGGCCAAAGTCAACTTTATTCCATTAATTATCATAAATTCAACAGTTCAACACATTTTTACATATAGACTCCCCGGTTACGCGCTCGGGCTGTGTACGCACATCAAGGTGAGATTAACGGAGGCTTTCGGGGCCTCGGAGCACATTTTTTGCTAAATTATACAAGATGACCTTTTGGGTCATCACCAAAATTTGGTAATTTTTGTATGGTTGAACTCATATTGGAATGGGTATTCAGATTTTTGTAAAATTTATCGGGTTTCGAGGTGCGGGCCCGGGGGCCGACTTTTGGACCATTTTCTAGAATTTGATAAAGATTGAAGCTTTATTATCCGGAGTAGTTCCTTATAAGTTGTATGTGTGTTTTGAAGTTGTTCTAGTTGGTTTTGAGCCGCCCGAAGGCCTTTTCAACCGAGAAGTCCATTTTAGAGTACCACGTTGTCGTCTTTGAGGTAAGATCTTGCCTAACCTTGTGTGGGGGAATTACCTCTTAGGATTTGAATCTTCTATTTTGATTTTAGTCCGTGTACGCAAGATGATGAGTGTGTGCTCGGACTTATTTATAGAAGGTTGACCTTTTAGGGTTCTTAGGTCCTTATATTCACCTTGTATGAAGTTGTTCTTGATACGCTTGAGTTCTAAATTGCTAGTTTCACCCCTAAATGCTTTGATTAGAGCTAATTGATTTAGGATTCACCCTTACCGCCTACTTGACCCTGATTTTGACTTAACCAAAGGTTTTACCTCTTCTATCGCCATGCTATGTTTTCATAAACTGCCTATAATTAATTGAATTTTTGTAAATCTCTAATAACTGCTCAACCTCATAAGGGGTTTAGATAACTTATATCTTAGCCGACTTTTCCCTACTTGGAATTATTTGACTTGTGTTGGCTTCTTATTGTTGACTTGAATTTTGTGGATTTATTGCTTTGTCTTGTTTTTCCCTGGTCAAGTTTTTCTCTTTACACTTAGTATTTCTTTACCGTGATTATTCCTTGTGAATGATGTTCTACTGTTCCTTTGTGAATTGAAGATCTTGTATTGATTTATTCGCCGCACTTTGTATTACTGTCATGGTTGCTTTGTATTTTATGTGGTGATGTACGAGTTTTCTGCCATGCTATAATTGTTGTCTTTGTTTGTTGCACTGCATATTTAAACTGGGACTATGGAACGTATTCCGGGAGATTCTCATGTACTGCATATTTACTTTGGGACTATGGACGTATTCCGGGAGATCCCCAGCACTGCATATTATTTTTGAACTATGTATTTCGGGAGATCCTCTATATTGTGTGATAAATTCGGAACTACGGGACGGGATCCCGGTAGATTTTATCAAAGAAACTATGTTTGAAAGACAATTATTTGGAAATTCCAATTGAAAAGCATTTATCTTGAATAAAACTATGTTAAAGGACATTCCTTTGGAAAAGTATATTTGAAAAACACTTATCTTGAATAAAACTATGTTTGAAGAACATTCGTTTGGAAAAGTATATTTGAAAAGAATTTATGTTGAAGAAAATTATGTTTGAAGGACATCTTCTTTGGAAAAGTATATTTGAAAAACCTCTATCTTGAAGAAAACTATGTTTGAGAGAAATCTCTTGGGAAAATATATTTCAAAAGAATTTTCCATTAAAAAGGATATTACCTTAAAGCTTTCAACATAAAAAAAAAAAACTCGCAGGTGAAAGTTTACACTCGAAGATTTTGACCATTTTATTGGGATTTGTGGGTAAGGCCTGATGTAGAGACTAATGCAGTGTTGAGTTACTACTTTCCCTTATTGTGTTGTGATTTCCGGACTTGGGTTGTGTTCCCGTCCATCCTTCGGTGTATTATTTCGGTGATCCATTACTGTTTACTATTTTTCTTCCTTATTGTAGTCGTTCTGTTGCTAGTCATATCGCGTTGATAATAGATAGAGGTTATGTTTCTGTTATCTCCCGTACTTATGCTTGTTCAGTTTATTAGACCAGTGGGTGTATTGACTAGTTCTCGTCATTACTTCACCGAGTTTAGTCTTGATACTTACTGGGCACCGCTGTGGTGTGCTCATACTACACTTCTGCACATTTTTGTGCAGATCCAGGTATTGATCATTAGTAGCTGTGCGAATTCTTGCTAAGGAGACTCAAGGTAGACCTGTCGTCGCATTTGCAGGCTTCAGAGTCACCTTCCTATCCTGTATTTACACAGTTTTTTTTTACTTCCAAACAATTGTATTTAGAAGTTGTAGCAAACTCTGTAGATGTAATGACCCGATCGGTCTTGAGTTCTAGCGCACCGTTCAACAGTTTGAGGCCCTGAGTAGCTTCAATTTAGGTATTATGACTTGCATGCGTTGTCGAAATTAAATTTTGGGAAGTTCAGAGTTAATTTAGAAAGAAAATTCTCATTTCGGGAGCTTTAAGTTGGAAGAATTGACTAAAGTGTGATTTTTGAGTAAACGTTCTCGGAATCAGGATTTGAAGGATCCAATAGATTTGTATGATGATTTTGGACTTGGTCATATGTCCGGATCGGATTTTGGATGACTCGGGATCATTTCGACGCCTATTAAGGAAGTTGAAATTTTGAAAGAATTTCATAAATTTGGGTTGAGGTGTATTTCAATGTTATCGATGTCCGTTTGAGATTCCGAGTCTGGAAATAGCTCTGTATGGTGATTTTGGTATTGGGAGCGTGTTCGGAAGTGGAATTGGAGGTCCGTAGGTCATTTCGGGGTCATTTGGTGAAAGTTATAAAATAGAAGATTTTTTGAAAGTTTGACCGAGAGTTTGACATTTTGATATCGGGGTCGGATTCCAATTCCAGAAGTTGGAATAGGTCCATAATGTCGAATGTGACTTTTGTGAAAAATTTGAGGTCAATCAGACGTGATTCGATAGGTTTCGGTATCGAATGTAGAAGTTTCAAGTTCTAAAGTTCATTAAGCTTGAATTGGGGTGCGATTCATGATTTCGACGTTGTTTGATGTGATTTGAGGCATCGATCGAGTTCGTATCATGTTTTGGGACATGTTAGTATAATTGGTTAAGGTCCAGAGGGCTTCGGGTGGATTTCGGAAGGTTAACGAAATAGATTTCGGACAAAGAAAGCTGCTGAAATTTTCTGTTGCAGAAGCTGTTCGCCAGAAAATTTCTGATGCATGAAGTCAATTTTGGAAGATTATATCTCTAAATTTATAAGGAATATGAAAATTTTCAAAACATGAAAGTTGTATCCCTTGAATTCTAGTTTCCATAAAGATAAACCATTCATCATTTGGATATTTTTACAGAAAGTTATGATCGATTGAATGAAGGCTGGTAAAGCTGTTTTGTAATTTCCCCAGAAATTTCTGATGCGTGGAGCCTACTTTAGAAGCTTATATATCGAAATATATAAGGAACCTGAAAGTTTACAAAACACAAAAGTTGTGAACCTTTGATTCTAGTTTCCATAAAATTAAACCATTCATCATTTAGACATTTGTACAGAAAGTTATGATCGATTGAATAGGAGCTGGTAAAGTTGTTTCTAGTGGACTTAGTGACGACTTTTAGTGATAATGGACTTTTAGTGACGGATGGCAGAAACTTAAGGACCAAAAATGCTCATTTCCTTCATTTTCGTTTTGGATTTTTGGAGCACGGTTCTTGGGCAATTTTTGGGCGATTTTCACGGGAAAACATTGGGGTAAGTGTTCCTTATCCTATATTGATTATCTTTCACGCTTCCATACTCATTTACATCATGAATCCATGAATTTATTGAAGAAAAACCTTATTTTTAGCAAATCTTCCAAAAACAATAATTTAAGATTTGAAAGCCCATCCAATGTCGGAATTCGATAATTCTGCATGGTTGAACTCATATCGGAATAGGTTGTCAGGTTTTGTGAGTTTCGTCGTATTTCGAGAAGCGGGCCCCACGGGCAATTTTTGAGTTAAATTTTGGATTTTAATCTGAAAAATTAGTAAATTCATATGAAATTAATTCCTACGATTTGTATTGAGTATTTCAAATTTGTTATGACTAGAATTGAGGCTTTCGGACACGAATTCGCGAAGAAAAGGTTTATTGGGATCTTGAATTTGGTTGCGGGGCGAGGTAAGTCTCCTTTCTAACCTTGTAAGAGGGAATTGTCCCCATAGGTGAAATAATTAAATAGGTGCTGGTATTTGTTGGGGCTGAGTACGCACGAGATGAGGGGAGTCCGTGGGTAGCTACTATTATGCTTATGTCCGTGCGTAGCTACTATTGTGCATAGCTACCCAAAAACATGTTTTATTTGCCATACTTGTAACTTATGAATTTGGAAACGATTAAACCTTATCGAACTTGGTAAATGAATTTCTGGAAAAGATTTAAATACTATCTTCGCGTCCATTAAAAGAGAATTTTATCACCTCCTTGGTTGATTGTTTTCCTGATAAAATGTGAATTTATTGTGTGAATGTGTGTATCTATGAGTACCTGAGTCGCATGTATGATTCACGAGCAGGATAACTCTATTTTTTATATATGACCGCGTCGCATGATCGATTCATGAGCGGGGTAATAGATGCATCTATGGTTTGAGCCGTTCGACCCTTTGGCAGTGCACAATTTACATTTATCGTTGGTTCGAGCTGTTTGACCCTCGGTATTTCTTACGCATGATATTTGTTGAGTACTTTCTGAGATTTTTTTTAAATGTTTACTGGCCTTGAATTATAAGTTGTCAACTAAAATGACGAAGATTTAAAGTTTGTAAATGTGGAAGAAGTTGTTATTTCCTATCACTATTTGTTAATTATCTATGATATCCATGCTTAGTGTCACCCTTGATTTTATTAAAATTGACCTCTAGCAAGTGTCAAATTCGACCTCTCGTCACTACCTCTTCGAGGTCAGGCGGGATACTTACTGGGTACACGTTATTTTCGTACTCATACTACACTTGCTGTGCATTTTGTTGCACAGGCACATGTATATCTAGTGGCCCCGCTTGACACAGTGGCATGACTTGAGGACTTAGGTGAACTGCTCCTCTCGAGACAACACACAGCCAGCAGAGTCTCCTTCAGAGTATTGTGTTGTACTTTCTTTACTGTCCCATTTGTATTCCGGACGGTTGTTGTATTTTATTTTACTTCCTAGTAAATGCTCATGCACTTGTGACACCGGGTTCTGGGATGACTTTGGGATTTAATTATTATTTGAATTTAGTAAGACACTGTTATTTGCTCAGTAAAGTTCATTAATTATTATTTAATATAGTGAAAATAAATTGTTTCAAAATATTAAAAATAGAGATTCAATCAACTTTTAGTGTTGGCTTGCCTGACAAAGGTGTCTTGCGCCATCAAGACCTTTCCTAGGATTTTGGGTCGTGACAGTAGAGCTTATGACTTGTACTACCGGGTTTTTGGGAATATGCTCATTGTATAAAGAATTCTTTATTTCAGAAAAATATTAGATTTTATTTATTATTGTTTCTATTCCATGAATATTAGGCTTACCTAGTTTTTAAGACTAGCTGCCATCACGATACCCAACGGAAGGAAACTTGGGTCGTGACAATTTATTTCTTATATAGTACAAAGAATCGGATTCTATTTTCTAATTCTTATTTTTTGTTTGTCTTTGCATAAGAACTTGGAGCAAATGGAGTTTCACTCGAGACTCGAGACTGCCCAAGGATGGAGTCATTACATCACATATCATCCTTAGAATGTACTGGATAGCAGGAAAACAAGCAAAACGCTTGGGGCGCCTATGGTGTCCTTCTTTTTGTGCCTACCACTCATTTTATCTTAATTTTTGTAATTGTCGATCAACATTTTTGTGTTTTCTTATTTTTTGAAATTCTATGTTGGAGCATATTATTTAACATAGAAGAAATAGCTGAGTTTTATTTAATCACTTAGTATTCTCACCCTATTTATAAGTATCGTACTTAATTTATCACTTGGAATACCACGCCCATTTTTAAGGACTATTTAAAAAGTAACCTAATAACATTTTGCTATACTAATGTTTTCTTACTTTTGGAGATATCATCTTAAACCAGGATGTTCTTGAAATTCTACTCATATACTTTCTTTAACACCTATAAGTTTAGATTTAAAACTTGTTAGCACCAATTGGCTTCTTTGTAAAACTTGTTTTCGGAAGGTAATTTGGACCGTTTTCCAAAATTAAAGTTAGATTCTTCTTAATCAATTTTGATAGCTTTCAATCTAATTTTTAGTCAAAGGTATATATATATATAATATTTATTTTTTAACAATTTAACCTAAGTTTGGTCGGTTAACCGTTCTTAACGGATCATATAGGGTGCTTTAATAACCTTCCCTATAGAGTTAATTAGAACCCTTATCCATAATCTTAAGGTTAAGCAGACCATAAAATGGAGTTAACTTTAAGCATTACTTAGCTAAAATTGGTGTCCTAATTCACCATTAAATTAATTAGGTGGCGACTCTATTAAAACTAATTAAACCTCGGAATTACCAATATGTTATACTCTAATTTGACCCGCGTTAAAATGGGGTATAACAAGGGGTTAAGCCTTATTATTAATAATAATAATAACTGTAGATCTATAATCGATCTATGTGAATGATGTTGAACAGTGTCGGAAAGGAACAAATTCAACGTGTATTTAATGTTTCAATATCAATAATGGGAGAGGAATATCAAGCATTAAATAACAATAAAATTCATTAGTGTAAATAAGAAAATGATTCACCTGATATTGAATGAGGTGGATGATTCTTCCTTCTGACAATGATGAATGACAGATAATGACCCGACTGGTCGTTTTGCTTTATAGAACCCCGTTCTCCTAAATAAGACTATTCGTACTCGCTTTTACTGGTTTATGACTTACGGGGAAGGTTGGTTCGGGAATTTGGATGAGTTTGGGTTAGAATTGGAACACTTAGTTCCTTAAGGTTGGCCTTAAACGCCAAGTTTCACTTCGGCCAATGGTTTTAGTAAAAGACCTCGGAATCGGAATTTGAAGGTTCCAATAGGTTCGTATGATGATTTCGGACTTGGGCGTATGTTCGGCAAGGGTTTTGGATGACCAGGGGCGTTTCGGCGCCAAATAGTGTAATATGATTCTTGAAGTTCCATAATTGAGGTTTGGAACGTGTTTTGAGGATATCGAGGTCCAAACGGAATTTCGAGACTGGGAATAGTTCTGTAGTGTCATTTATGACTTGATCGCAAAATTTAGTGTCGTTCCGAGTAGTAAGTACATTTCAGTGTGTTGGAAGTGAACTTAAGAACTTAAACTTCATAAGTTGAATCTAATTGGTTTTAGGGTGTAATTCTTGGTTTCAATGTTGTTTCGAGTGTTCCGAGGGTTCGAGCGAGTCCGTTTTATGATTTAGGACTTGTTGGTATGTTTGAATGGGGCCTCGGGGGCCTCGGATGTCACTTAGACGTCGCGCGAGGTAAGTCCCAGCTCAAAGAGAGCTGCTGGTGCATTAGATCTGGTGCGACCGCACCTGCGTTTGGCCAGCCGCAGGTGCGAGACCGCAGGTGGGGTCGAAGCCTCGCAGGTGCTGCCCATGGGGAGGAGCCCAGGAACAGCAGAAGAGACCCTCAGACCGCAGATACGGCCCCATCCAGCCGGCCAATTTCCGCATGTGCGGACCGCCCCTCGCAGAAGCGAGATCGTAGATGCAGTCCCCTATCCGCATGTGCAAAAGTCGTTGAAGGCAGTGCCTTCATTTAATTCGGGAATGTGTCCTTTTTGACACATTTCTTTCATTGTTTGGTTCGATTTGGGAGCTTTCAAATAGGGGATTCCAACCTTTCATTTTATAGGTAAGCTATTCCTGCTTAATGTGAGTTTAACACTTGGTTTTGGGTAGATTAACACACAAAGATTTGTGAAAATTATGGGTTTAGAGTAAAACCTAGGGTTTTGAATAAAATGGGATTTAACCACGAAATTAGTTATGGAATCTAGTAAAAATCATAAATTATTGATCCTTAGGCTATGGATTACAACTTTCTTTAAGAATTTCTGAAATCCAAGCATGTGGGCCCGGGGGGTGAATTTTTGGGAACTTACAAATTGGCTTGGATAATCACTTAAATGGTAAAATTATGAACATACCGAACATAGATCGACTAGTTTATGTAATTTTTGGCTAGTTTCGAGTTGTTGGACGTCAAATTTGTAGGTTTGAGCACATTCTTGAATCGGGAAGTAGGCTCGATACGAGGTAAGTCTCCTTTATAACCTTGTAAGCGGGAATTGTCCCCATAGGTGAAATAACTTATTATGTGCTACTATTTGTGGGGGGGGGGGG